>PVJH01001831.1:171951-190371 GCA_004026705.1 Nesogale talazaci | reverse complement strand
TGCTCTTACTCACAGAACAGCTAAAGCAAATGTAAGAAAGGAGGAAGACAAAGTCCATGAGAACAGAAAAGTTCAAAGAGGAGCTTAGGATGACAGAAGCCAAACATTATAATGCAATGCGCTAACATCTACAATTAGAAAACCCAAAGAGAAGAGCATGTTCAGCATATCTGAAACTGAAAAATCTCAAGGAAAAAAAATTCAAGCATTGAATTGAAATCTTGAAAGATTCTTTGGACCATATATTGAATGAAGCAGGAAACATCAAGAAAAACAGAAAGACTGCACTGAACCACTGTATCGAAAAGAATTAGTCCACAGTTCACCATTTTAAGAGGTAGCAAATGAGAAATAACACTGGTGCCAAAGGAAGACATTCAAGTTGAACTGAAAGTATTAGCCCAACACAAGGCTACAAAGATTGGTGGAATTCCAATTGAAATGTTTCAGCAAGCTGAGGAAACACTGGAAGCACTAATTTGTTTAGGCCAGGAAATTCGGAAGACAGCAGTTTGGCCTACTAATGGAAAGAGATCCATATTTGTGCCCATTTCAAAGAAAGGTGAACCAACAGAATGCTCAAAGTATAGAACAATATCATCCATGTCACACACAAATAAAACTTTTCTGATAATCATGGAACAACAATTGTAGCCATACATTGACAGGGAACAGCTAGAAGTTCAGGTCTGATTCAGAATAGGGTTTGGAACAAGGTGTATAATTGCTGATATCAGCTGGATCTTGACTGAAAGCAAAGAATAATGGAAGTTTGTGTTTGAAGCAAAGGCTTTCAAACTTGTATATTATAGTAAGCGAAGGAAATTCAGAATCCTTGGTTGTGTTCAATCAGAGCTTGTACATGTACCAAAAGGCACTTATGTGAACAGAACAAACCCATTCTGCATGGGTTAAAAATCAGGAAATGTGTGTGTCATGATTGTATCCGCTCACGATATTTGTTCAGGCTATGTGCTGAGCAAATACTCAGAGAACCTAGCTTATTTGAAGAAGAATATGGCATCAGGATTGGAGGGAGACTTATTAATCGGGGAGGGGGGGGGTGGGGTGGGTAGGGAAGGTGAGCCAGGCCCTCACAACTATATCATGGGTTGATAGATACAATTGTATGGTTAAGATATATCAAGATTATAGTAACATCATAGAGAATAAGAGCGGTAGAAGTGAAGGTGAAATAGAAGAGTTAGACACATTTTGTGGTAGCCTGCTCACCTCCTGACAGCCACGAGCTCACCGGCCAGGTCTGTGTGCAGCATGGGCAGAGATGGCAGGAGAGAACTCTCATGAGGTTTTATTTCTGACCAAAGCTTAGAGATCTTTGGGTCCGTGCAAGCTCCCTGATTACAGATAATGATCTACGTCATAGGAAGGGGTTGCAAGATAGGCAATACAAGCAATAGGAGGGGGTGACCTAGGGTTGTACACACAGTAATAAAGAGAGGAATAGGGATACATATGTGGCAAGGCGGTCAGACTCTAAACTCAAAATAGTAGCCTAACTTTAGTCATTCTTGAATGCTCCCGGGCTTGCCTTCAGGCTCTCCTTTAAGGGAACACTATCAGAAAGGAGTTGGCCCTAGTTAGGGTGAGTCAGCTTATACTGTCTGGTTGCTCTAGATGGCTGATATCCTTAAGGAGAATAAGCACTTACCTTCTTTTGTTGCCCTCCTAGTGTACAGTCTTTTACCATATGTAGGAAGCAGCGTCTTGGGCTTGGCATATATTTGGGGGAGACAACTTGGGGGAAATCTTTCTGTATCCCACAATTAACAACCTGTGTTACAAAATCTTGCTTATCGAAAGTGAAGAGAACTTGATGCACCTTCTGATGAACAAGATCGCGTCTTTCAGTATGGAGCACCACTCACTGTAAAGAAGACCAACATACTCACCTTTGGACCAATAGGTAACATCATGATAAATGGAGAAAAGGTTGACATTATGAAGACTTCTGCCATGCTTGGATCTAAAATCAATGCTCATGGAAGCAGCCAGCAGTCAAGAGATGAAGACATATCACATTGGCTACATCTGCACAAGATCTCTCTAAATTATTTCCATTGCCTCAAGTGCACATGAAAGTTAAGAAAGACTGAAGGAGAACTGATGCAACTGAACTGTTGTTCTGGAGAATAATGAAAGCATTCTGACTGCTAATAGAACCAACTGATCTAGCTTGGAAGAGGTATGGCCAGCATGCTTCTTAGAAGCAAGAATGCGAAACTTCATCTTACACACTTTGGGCATATTGTCAGGAGGGACACATCTCTGGAGAAGGACATTGTAGTTGGTAAAGTAGAGGGGCAAGAAAAAAGAGGAAGGCCTTCAAGGATGGACGGTGGCTGCAACAATGGCTCAGACTGAGGATCTATTGGGAGGATGGTGTAGGACCGGGTGTTTTGCTCTGTGGTGCACAGACAGGGTAACTAGGGGTTGACTGGGTGGCCCCTCCCAACCCCTTAGTCTGGCAATGGAGATAAGAAATCTTCACACATTATAGAGGTTTCTTTGTAAAAATGGATTTTATAGCAAAATATAATTAATTTTTTTCCACAGGAGAAAAGTGCTAAAAATAGACGCGTAGAAGTAGAAAAATATAAATATTATAGATTGCCAAATACTTTTAATCGATCACTGATTCACTCCATCAATCTCTTTTGGCACCTGTGTCCACTTGGTATACATATCTTGGACGAACACAAGGTCATTGCACTGTATGGCCACATTGAGCCTTGATAAAGAGAGGAATCTACTTTTAATTCTGTTAGTCAAGATGGATCCTTTTTGAAACTCTCCTTATCTTTTCCTCTCTTCTCTGATCTCCCAATTTCTTTCCCTGCTGTTGTATATGACAGCATAGTCTCAATTACTTATGCCTTCTTTTAGTCAACAAACAACCCAATCTGTCACGCAGGGCAGCTGTTCGATAAAGTTGATGAGAAGGGTTTCAACTTTATACTTGAATCCCTTAAGAACGGCACGGTACTATGTTAGTGTAGGAATAGCATATTATGGTTATAAGTATAAATAGCAGCTAAGAGGCAATGACTGCTACCGTGTAATAGGTAGTATGCTAAATGTTTAACAGAAATTATTTTTTCCTTAAAATCCTGTCCTTTTCAATATAAAGTTATAATTCCTTGACCTGGTATTTATGATTTAACACTTTAACCAAATTAATGAGTGTTTCCAGCTTCAGTGTTTTCAGACACTGAAATATGAATCATTTGCTAACATATATATGTATGTGCATATACACACACACACACACACATATATATATATATTCCTTCACTTTCCATCAGGTTTTACACAGCCTGAAGTCCTTTGCCCTCTTTCTGTCCTTGAAGATAGTGAGTCACTCTGAGTTTCTGCCTATATCAGGCCCTTTTACTAGGCATTTTGTTTCCTTCCTCTGAATTTCTGAAGTTCTTTCTGTGAGGATATCTCACTTAGATGGCTGCTGTTTTTTTTTTTTTAACCTTGAAGATCTCAGCTGCTACTTTCTTTGATAGCTGAGCACCTTCTGATTTCTTTACCACATAGCACTCATATCTCACGTGATCACTTCATGAGGGCAAGTATTGAGCAGAGTCACATTGTAAGCACCAATTGTCCTTAGATTGGCATTTACTTTATTGATTTATTTTATGAACACATGTAGCTCATCAACTCCACTAACACTTTAAGGATAATTAGTCATTGCATCTCACAGTGCTCAGCATAGAGCATTTAATGTGACTAACACTATGTTATTATTCTGAATCATCAGGTGATAGCGTTTTAAGGAACTTACAATTATGTGGTTCCTGAAGTCCAGTTTTTTTTTATCTTATTGATAGAGAAGGAATTGGTTCTAGATCACATCATTAGAACAGAACTCATTCTAGGATAATGTGGGAGAGAAGACACTAAACCTGCTTTTTTTTGTGTGTGTTTTAGTTTTTGTGCAATGCCTGTTAGATCTCAAATGCACATATCATATGATCTGATTAAATCCTCTTGCCTGCTCTACTGTATGTTTCACAGCCCCTTTTCGATGAGGAAGCAGGCTCATAAATGTGTGCTCGTTTGTCCAAGCCACACAGCTAATAAGAGTAGGGAAGCATGTTCTCCTTCAGGGTTGCATTTCTTCAAAATCCTTGCTATTTTAACTCACTGTCTTCTACTCCCAAACCCTACTGCTTTGGGTCTTTGGTCCTCAGCGATATTCTTTACCTTAATCAACATTTCATGAATTGGTTTGGCAATGCTCATTCCAATTTCCCTCTTCTTCTCCTCTTTAAAATACTCTTGAATATTATAAGTATCACAGTCAATTTGGTTTTTGATGATTTTAATCCACATACCTCTATATCTTGCTTGATTGTTTCTCTTACAGAAGACGACCATGTCCGTGTGTGACTTCTGTTGTTGGTGTTATGACAACCATAGAGGCATTGTACATCTTTTAAGTTACATAGAGATGCCTTCCTTGTGCCTGAGTCCCACATTTATTGACAGTCATTTCTTAGAGAAATGGCGGGTGTTACACTATTAATATATAGTTACTACTGCTTCTGCCCCTCAATTTTTTTTTGCTGCAGCAGCAGAAAAATCACAATTACCAACCAAGGCTCAGAAAGACAGAATAAGCCACCCCCTTTTTTTATTTCTGTAATACTGTTTAACTGATTATCTGGTTGAAAATGCTATTGCTTTTAGGACTATTTCCTGTACAAATGAATGTAGCTACACACACCTTTGCATGATTGGCAATTTGGTCTGCCTTAGTTGAAGTTATACTTTTATTGAAATTTCTAATTGGTTCAAAAACATGGATGATAAAAGAAAGAATAGTAATTAAGTCTGACTTGTGGCAGTCAACTGAATAAGAATGTTCATGTTTAAACTACTGAGAAATGTAAATATTTGATTTGATACAATGAGACCATACATTCTTGACTCAATTGTGATTATTTAAGCCTTCTGGTGAGCGTCCTAGACAGATGGTCTTTTGAGTAATGAACACTCTTTGAATAAGCAAACTGTCATTTGGAAAACTGGAAAATGGTATTACTAATAAATATTTCATGCAACGAAATAATTAAAAAATAATCATGAGTAGCTAAAAGTTAAAAAAATCCTAAACATCATCTTATAGATAGTAAGAGTATGCAGTGCCTTCTCAGGTATTTGAACAGCTACTTTCCCATTTCTACAATGGAAGGAAAAATACAATTTCCATTAACTTATTGTCATTAAAATGTACTTGCTAAGAGTCTGCCTCTGTGAGGCTGGGCTTTAGAAGATTTGAAAGAATCACCCTTTCTCCCTGCTAGTTATAATCTAAGACAACAGTGCTATAGAAAGTACGAAGATGGAGACACAAAACCAAGATGATCAAGACAAGAATGTTATTAATGTTTTGTAATGTTAAAATGTTTTTGTAAGTTCAAACATAAAATGTTAGAATGTTAGAATGATTTTTTTTAAGTTCAAACTTAAATTTAAACTGCATTATTAGATTTTTCAGTTAAGAAAATTAAGAACAATTACATTTTTCCACTATACGTCATGCTTCAAGTAGTTCCCCAGAATCTCAGATGACTGTTGCAGTATCTGTTTATTTATCATCCTTAGGAAGTTAATTATCCCATTTATTTACATTTCTTGGATCAAAGAAACTCTTGGCATGTCTATGTTAATTATTTGCACATATTCCTAAGAATTTCTACAACCTTTTGCATAGTTCCCCACTTTCTCATGCATTTTCTTCCTTCCAATGTGGTTACCTTCCAACATGGTTAGTGTTACTTCTATTTTTTTCTTCCCATAACTATGAAAATTTTGCTTTCACTTCTCTTCTTCTGTAATAATTGGAGAACTCTAGGGGAAGAGTAAAGCTGTCTGAAAGGATGTCAGTCTTAGAATCGAAACATTTGCAGCTGAGCATTAAGTGAAAAGAATGAGTAGGGAGGGGTTGCCTATGCCAGCTGGAAGGGAAGGACATGTGATACGTGAGCAGTTGACTGGAAACAGGGGGCAGTGGGCTGGGGTTCTATTGGCTGCTTTATAACACTTATGACTGGGGACACCAGCAGTGCGTGGTTAAAGCTATCTATCCCTAGAGGGATGGGGCATGGCGTCTTATGGAGCAATTGGTGCAGCTTCAAACAAGCCCCATAACTGATTTTCCATACAAATCCTGATGGGACATTTTCTCCTTCCATTTCCCTAATTCTTCTTGAAGAACTAACTTCTCCCTTTGGTTATATATATTGAAATGTCTTCAAATGCCATTGTTTTTAGCTTAGACTATATCCTAGCCACTTGGTATTCTCTATAGGTTCAGATAACTCAATGGAGTAAGCATGTCTTTCATTACCCAGCCCCAACTTTCACTTCTGTACTTCTACCACCACAAATTTTCCATCAGGTCCTGATCTATTAAGTTCACATACACCTTCTTGCTTTTCTCCTTTAAGTGAATGATCCCCTTTCTTCTTGGCTGTGCTATGTCCCTTTATCCTTCAAGACTTGGTTGAAGTGATATATTTTTTGTAATGTATTCCCCAGTGGTCCCAAACATTTGTCACTGCTTCTTCTAGCTTGCCTTTCAGTGGACAGTGTCTTGTGTCTCTTTCCTTGCATACCTCTGTCATGCCGAGTCTGCCTTTGAGTATACAGTACATGTTGCTTGAAATAATAAATGAGTGAAATAAATTTATTCAGCAGTTGCTTTAAGTAAAAGAACACATTTTTCCGTGAGTTTTTAATGTTGTTGGAAGGTAAACAACAAACAATTCAGATATTCTAGTGTTCCCACTAATTATTATTTAGTGGGAAGGGTATTTGAAGGTAGAAAGAAAATTGAGCTGGTGAGTGATGTTGATTGGATTAGGGATTCAGACTTTATTCTCCCCTTGGTCATCCTCCCCAGTTCAGTCGTCCAGAGGTTTAAAAGTTAGGTTTGTTCTGACTTCACATTGGTAACCATGACTGAGACAGTTCAAGGTGGTATGAATCCTTGGTTTGAACTTAGAATATTCCTTAGGGGGGAGAGGTGTCTCCTCAACATCGTTTGCTTCCCATCTAAGTCATTATCTTTTGAGAATCACTGATAAAACAGCCACAGAACTATAGAAGAAAACCATATAGTTCTGAAATCAGTGGTCACAGAATGCTTTGGAGCCCTTGGACATTTTGGCCCTGCTCTCAGCATATTCAATGCCGTACTGATACTTGTTTCTCTTTTGAGAGAATAATTGTTCTGTAGAGAAGCATGTGTGTAAAAAGTGAATTGTGTAATTACTTTGAAAATTGGTTCATTACTAATTCTTGGGTTTAATGTTCAAGAAGAGTGGAAATTATTTTGTTACCACCAATCATACCTCAGATGGCAGCCTGGGACTGGTATGTATCAGGAACTCACTTTTGCAGACACAGATATTAAATTAACCACAGTGAACTAAATTCTCTATCCTCTTGTCATAGCACCCACAATGAGTTTTGACTCTGGAGATTAAATGTGGAGACCCCTACCAGCACTGAGATGCGTACACCCTCACTGATTGCAGTGGGAATCATTGTGTGTGTGTGTTTTGTGAGACTGAGGAGGATTTTGTAGAGTGGTGTTAGACAGATGGGCTAATGTTGGACATATAGGCTTGGACGGCACTAAGCTGGGATGGTTTCTTAATGTACTTATCTTTTATACAAAACTCTCCCTTATGCATATGAGTTTCTGTGGATTTGTTTCCCTAGTTTACCCAGACTAACACAAGAAGTGTCTGACCTCCAGCGAGTTATTTATGTCCTTAGTGCCTGTACATCTGAATGAGGTCATTAAGCTGCGACTTGATTGACAGGCTAAAGCTCCACCCCTTCACTCTAATAATCTCAAATTGACACAGATTCTAGGTTGGCACTACAACTACAGTGATGGACTTTACATGCTGGCTATTTTGAGTGTGATGGAACCAGGTAGAATTTCATTCTATTGTACAAAAGTTTGTTATAAGTCTGCTTTGACATGACAACAACCCTCCCTTCCTCGCCTCCTCCCTCCCTTCCTCCTCTGTCTTTTTTTAATCTCTGCTGGAATCCAAAAGCAAGCATTTTAGGAAATATCTTATAATGTTGTTTTTCTGAAAAGGAGCCATGGCGGTGCAGTAAGTTTTTTGTTGGGCTATTAGCCGCTAGATGAGTGTTCAGCATTTGAACCTACTAGATGTTCCACTTGAGAAAAATGAGGCTTTCTTTCCCTATAATGATTTATAGCTTAGGAAACCCACAAAGTCAATTCTACCAAGTTCACAGTGTTTCTTTGAATCAAAATTGACCCCTTGGCAATGAATTGTTTTTCTAATTTACGATCTTCCTTGACTCTCCATTACCTGTAAGTGTTCAGTGACAATATGAAATAAAGAATGCGAAAGCTCTGACTCTAACTTCCATTCATCCACGTTTATTTCTGTCTAATAGACCCTGGTTCTCTCGATTGTCGTTATCCCCAACCTCCCTGCTATTTCCCGGTGCTTTCTCAAGATAATGATTTTTGTCAACTGCTTCTTCTCTCTTCTTCCTGGCTTATCTACTGCTCAACTGTTAGCATGTAATTTAGGTTTCTTCCCTTTAAGAAAGTTTCTTGACTAGCTCATCTTACAATGGGCTGTTCTCCTCTTGACACATGCATATAACAACGCAACTCTCTCTACCATAATGTCTGTGTCAACATGCTATAATTGTTTACACATTTCTTTCTTTTTTTATTATGTACTATTTTCAGGAACTGATTGTTTATTTCCAAAGCCTCACACAGATCCGGAATTAGAGTTGACATTCAGTAAATGAGTGAGACGAGTTCGTGAATGAGCTGTGCTCAGTTTTCCCATGTAGACTAGACTAGAGCCCATCTGAGATTATCTTTGGCATTTCCTTAAAGGGCTGACAGCTCTGCTGTCTGGGACTGTGTGTACTATCCTTCAGACTTCTCGACTGCCCAACTAGGCAATGTCTTGTTAAATTTTTTACTAAAGGTGAATGGGAGGACAAAAGAGTGCATTGACTCTGATTTACTAAGTCAGAATAGGCCTTTACATTTCTTCTGTAAAAATTAAAAAAAACAAAAACAAACCCCCCCAAAACACATGCTAAGACAGTAGAGGGGGTAGTCTCATAGATAAAAATGTCCTTTTAGTTTTTCACCATGCCTTTTAGGCTCAAGAGACATCTCTATAACTGAAAGCAAGGCTATGTTGCTGTCTGCAGACAGCCTGGAAAATGAACAATGGACTTGTTTAGTTTTTTTTTATTAGACTACTACATTTCTATATAAAAATTCCTGCAGCTTCTTTTAGTCCTACAGAATTAGACAAGGTTCCTGGTGTGCTGGAAGAAGAAAGTGACTTTTTCACTGTTGTAATCTTAATATCCTTAATAGGATCCGTGGTGTAGTGGTTATGAGTTGGGCTGCTAACCACAGGCACGGAGTTGAAACATACCATCTGCTCCTCCAAAAGTAGGCTAGGCTTTCTACTTCCTTAACGAGTTACAGTCTTAGACACCCACAGAGCAGTTCTACCGATGAATTGTAATCAACTCCATGGTAGTGAGTTTTAGTATTCTTAATGGAGTTAAATGATTTTCAGCTTAACATAATGGTTGCTAATTGGATATTCATTAATGTTACCAGAAATTTCTTTTTAATCCATAACTAATTGACATACTGAAATGTCTAGAAATTTTCACTCTTAATGGAAGTGAATTCTGATATATTAAACAACAATGTAAACCTTGATTTATTGAAATGGACAGCCATCATTGATGATTTGTGGAAAAAAGGAGGTTGTAGAACAGTATTGTTTATATGAACCCAAACCAATCCTGGTCCAACTCATAAAGATCATATATGTGTGTGTTTTTAGGTTTGAAGATGAAAGTGCTCCTGGAGCCATTCTTGTTTGGGAGTTTATTGAAGATTTGATTTCTGAGAGTGTTAAGTGATTTCATCAGCACTAGCATCAAACACCTGCATCATATGAGCAAGTAAAGTTGGTGGAGGATGAAATCTGAGTCTAAATTAGCATTTTCATTGAACAGGAAACAAAAAGTTGACTTCTTAAGACCATATTAAGACCTTACATTTGAGTTAAGAACCAACACATTGGAACTATATTAACTCAGAGATAGGAAATTAATAAGTAAAGAACTTAGGACTGGTGAATTGTCAGTAAACCCTGCTGTGGGGCATAAATTTACAATCTCATTCTTTATTTGTTAAAGAAAGTTTTATTGACTGGGACCCCAGAATACAAGAAACTCATAGAACTTCTTTCTTGTTTTCCTATTTTTATGCTCTAGTTTACCTATTTTCAAATGTGCTTTTTGTTAGCGATATCTTGCTTAAAATTGTAAATAGTTAATAAGGGACAAGTCCAGAAATGAAAATCTAATAAATAACTGGCTATAATGCCAGGCTCTATGAATGTTAGTGGCTGGGTGCCTGATGAATGCACTGACTTCTGCCATGAAAATTCTAGGCATGGT
Source organism: Nesogale talazaci (assembly GCA_004026705.1). NCBI lineage: Eukaryota > Metazoa > Chordata > Mammalia > Afrosoricida > Tenrecidae > Nesogale > Nesogale talazaci. Next base: position 179,820 of record PVJH01001831.1, on the reverse strand, counting down.
TTTTAACTCTAAGCCCTGTAGCTCACAAAATAAACCTACATGCACACACAGACCCCCTCTGTTTGGTTGCATAATTCTTCCTCTTATTTTCTAAACTAAGTTTTGCTTCTTTCATTTCCCTTTTTCCTGAATAAGCTCTCCTTTCCTTCTACTCTCTCTCTCTCTCTTTTTTAACTGTCTTCTCTCCACAACACTTCTATAAACTACCAAAGACACACTGGGCTTTGTAGTTAACTGCTCCTCTCCCCTATGTGCATTTCACCCTCACTGAAAGAGAAGGAATAAAAAAAAATGCAGGAAATACACTGAAATGATGAACCCGAATAAATAAAAGGTCTTCGAAGAAGGCTGCTGGGGCAATGACTGGCTAAGGGACATTTTGATTCCAATTTGAAGGTGATATTTCATTGCTATCTAATTTCTTAATTCATGTTTTTATTTGAACATCTAGTTTATAGAAAGAGACGAGCTTGGTGAGGAGTAACCAGACTTTCTAGATATCTGTGTGTACTGCGTGAGACCCTGCTGGCATTGTTGGCACAGTAGGACTGATAACCACAGGCTGATTTCTCATAAAGATTTAGAATGTCTGAAACCGTTACATCATATAGTGAGAATTAAAATTTTGGTTTGATTTTTGGTTAGTGTGCAGTGCAGGTCTTGGGTTTGTAATAAAGTATTTTTCTTTTTTTTAAAGTACCAAGAACACTTAAAAATTATTTTAAAAAAACACGAATGTTGGTAATTGTACAAATACACAAAACTCTCCCATGCTTATTTTGACTTTGTTGCCTAAAAAAGTAAGAAGTACTAACAGAAATCATTGAAATTATGCTCAAAGAAGCCAGTTCTGAGTTAACAGGTCATTGGGGGTAGAGAGTGGTGCTTCTGAATAGCTCCATAATCCAGCATTCGGTGTCAGAAGTAGGACTGAGGACTGACTTCCTGGCAGTCCTGGTCATCCAGACCATCAGCCTTTCTCAGCCCTTCAACCCTACTTGTGCAAAGGAAATGAACATTGCGCTTGTGCACATTCCTGTTTTTTGACCAGGTTGGATGGGGTGTGTGGAGGCTATATATGGAATTTCTCAAGTTGCAAATTAAGAGTGAAATTAAAGGTGAAGCCATTTGGCCCCAAATATACTCTGGGGGAGTCCCTAATAGCTAAACTTATGAAGTGACCCTGAGTTGTAATTGATTTGATGGAAGAAGGCTTCACTGATAAAAAAGCAAAAATGAAACAACCACAAAATTCCCAGAAAAAAGCTCATCTGAGGCTCCCAAGCCCCCAAATAATGAAAAAAAGTTTCACTGGCCAGAGCTTTCGTGGTATGCATTGTTCCTGTTAGGCAAGCGTGGAGGAACTCACTCTGAGTTAGTGCACTCAGTGGTGTTGCCTGGGAAGGTTCCCTCTGGTCACAGTGAATTTTTCCATAAAAGCAGTTTCACACAAACCTCATATTTTTTGTTATGTCAAATTTAAGAGAACAGTGTGGAGGCCCTGATTATCGAAGCTACAGTTGCTTCTACATAGCTGCTATAGTCAAAAAAGAGTCCACAGTGAGTCTCTCCCTTGACGGTCGCCGTTCGGTTTGCTGTAACCGATCTGCAACATTTCAGGAAAGGACATTTCCTTCCCGTGTCAGCCATTATATAGTTGGAGTCCTTAATTGAAATCGGCTTGGTTGCCGAGGCTGGCAAGGTGGCTTGTATGTGCAGTGAGCACTTTGGCTGGGGCGGGGCGGGCAGTGATCCTTGCCACGACCAGGCCGGTGGTCTATCAGGAAGCTGTTGGCAGTGCTCCGTGCCACTGGCCTGAAGCTGAAGTGCAAACTGTGCTGAAAATCCCAGGATAACTGCGATGGGTGATCTCCGGTGGAGGAAAATTGTGATGGAGCAGAAGCATGTGCCCTGGATGTCCTTGCTTTTTCTGGCTGTTAAGGAAGTTTGAAGATGTAGCTGCTTTTTAAAAAGCAGATCTGGTTACTCTTGAAATATGATGAAGCACAAACGACCCTAGAGTTTTGAGGCATTGAAGCACTATGGGGAGAAAGAACTTCAAACAGACCATTTAGTATGCAGCAGAAAAATTTTAGTATGTACCTGGCTTAATAAATGTAAAAAGACTTGAAAAAAAAAAAAAAAGAACAGTGTGTGGCTAAGGACTGTTGTTTTTTTGTTTAGGAAAAGTGCCACAAAAGGGTTGTGATGTTGAACTCAACTTGCAAGGTCAACACTATGGGGAAAAAAAATCCTCAAGATTATGAATGGTTTTCTCATTTCCAAAAAGGTGAACTGTTGATTGAGACACAACAAACTCTGGACATTGGTCAACTTGCTGAATGGACAAAAATGTCTACTTGTAGTTCATTTGGTGTACATTCTACCAGGTCAGACGGTTAATCAAGCATTCTATTCAAAGTTTCTGAAAAGATGGCATAACCGTGTGCACCAAAAAAGGCCTGATTTGTGAGAGATAAAGAACCAGTTTTGCCACTATGACAATGCACAAGTTGATGCAGCCACCTTAGTGCAACAGTTTTTGGCAAAAAATAGCATGCCTCTGTAGTTCCATGCACCTTACTCACCTGACCTCGCTCCATGCAACTTCTTTTTGCAGGGTCATCCAAGGTCAGTGATTTGATGACTTGGAAGAGGTAAAGAAAGAAAAAATGAGGGCGGTGCTGTCTGTCATTCAAATAGAAGAGTTTGAAAAATGTTTCCAAGAATGGAATTACAGATTTGACCAACGTATTAAGTGTAATGGAGAGTACTTTGAAGGTGATAAGGTTGTGTTGTGTGTAAAAAAAATAGAACAATCCATTTGAGGGAACCCCTGATATAGGAGGTCTCTGAGTTGGAACTAAATCATTTGCAGTGAGTTTTAGTTTTATGTATAATTTCCTCCCAAAACAAAAACACCAAAACAATTCACACACCTACTGCCATATGAGTCCATCCCAACTCAAAGCCTCTGGTGGGTTTGGGTTGCACATAAAACCAAACTCAGTGTCCTGGTGAACATGAAAGGAACTCTCAGAATCTGATGCTTGGTCAGCAGAAAGCATTTCTCTTGTGCCTGTCTAGTGAGTTTGACAATGTTAAAATGGGGTTATTTGAACTTTGTGTTGCTATCCTTGACGTTATTTAACTTTTAAATGTTCATATCAGAGTGAATCCAATGTTTAATCAACCACAAGGAAAGAGGAATTTTCAGGAAAGCTGAATGACTTTAATGACATTTGTTATAAAAGAACATATATGGATTATTTTTGTCATTCAAGATGCACATAGTAAGTACATAATCAATAAACCTCAAATATCTTAATTTGAGGTAAGCTATTTTATGATAGGTACGTTTAAGATTAAGAAGGAATTTGAACACATTGCCGGTGAAAGTCACTGTTATATGACATTACCTGCATCACATCTTTTAACCCTTGCAACAATCCAGTGAGGTAGGTCCTATAAATATCTACATTTTGCATATGAGAAAATTGAGGCTCAAAAAGGTCAAGTAACTTGTCCAACCCACACAATTACTAAATGTGGAATGATAACTCTTACCCCTGTGATCTCACTCAACATTTGTTCTCTCAACTATGAAAACATGCATCCTTTCAAAATGACATTAGACAGAGATTTAAAGTTTCAGTGATTGTTAACTTAGGGAACTTACATATTTTCTTAGTTTACCAAGTATCATTGGATCAGTGACTGTTAGTATATATTCAATATGGGAATTATAAAGCAAGGAGAATAGGTGCTGCTGTTTCTTTTTTAATAGCAAAAAATTGTAGTGTTTTGCTATTACATTATTGGCTTAGTTATGTGTCAGTATACTTATGGATATTTTTAAATTCTGTTGTTCAGAATAGGACTTGTTCTAAGAAATAGGACATTCCATATTTACAAGTTTTGTGATACCAACAAAGGTAAACATGATAGAAACACAATATAATTACAATAGTTCAGTGTAATGGAGTATAAAGGCATACAGTGGTTAAGAATTTGGCTGATGCAGTGGGTAGGAATTTGGCTGCTAAACAAAAGGTCAGAGACTTGAATCTATCCACTGCACCATGGGAAAAAGATGTGGCAGTCTGCTTCCATAAAGATCTCAAACTTAGGAACCTCAAGGGGGCAGTTCAACTCTGTTTCATGAGATTATTATGTAGCGGAATCAATTCAGCTAATCACAACAACAGCAGACTCTAAAATAGTCTGGAATGTATACAAAAACCAAACTCACGGCCATCAAGTCAAGTCTGATTAATGGTGACTCTTTCTAACAGGATACAAGTAGCCCGTGGTTTTCCGAGGCTGTAACTCTTTGAGTAAAAAACCTCATCTTTCTCCCACAGAATGGCTGATGGTTTTTGAACTGTTGACCTTACTGTTGGCAGCCCAATATGCATGTGTTAAAAGATTAAAAGAACAATTTGAGTCCCATATGAAAAGAACAATTTGAGTCCATTTTATCTGAACACAAGAGAAATTTTTTTTCAATTTTTTTTTTAATATATGTAGCTTCAAATACTCATGTCGGATGGTCAGTATCAAGGGTTCTTTTAGGCAGAAAGTTTTTGTTGTTTTCTTTTCAAGTGAAACAATACACAGGGTTATTGCAGGTAGAAGAGGAAAAGAAGAAATTTACAGATTTAGGGTTTCAGGTTGGTTTTGAAGAACTGATTTTCATCAGTCTCTTTATAAATTTTTATAGGATTTGAAAAGCTTGTTACTGAAGTTAAGGGTTTTCTTTCCTCGGTTAAAAGGTGTGTTTCATTTAGTCCCTGAAATTTGCATGGCTTTTGAAATTTGCCTACCATTTGAAGCAGGGTGGGTGAAAAGTCCTTTCTTGCAAGAAGGGTGTTGCGCCCTTAGAGCCAGAACATGGAAGCACCTGTGGACTTCCATATCATAAGTTAGATTCCTTCCAGTTTTCCTCAATGAGTATTTTGTTTGGTTTTGCTTCCAGAGCTTCATTTCAGAGAAGGTCAGAATTCTCTCCTGTGTTAAGTAAAGAAAACGTTCTTTAGGAGTCAAGCCATTTGCATGACAACATTTTTAACTTTGTCTAGGTTTTCAGTTTCTGATAGGTAGAGTAGATCTCCCCTTTTTCTGGAAAATCATTCAGTCCTAACTGAAATGACAGCTACTAAGTATTTTGTCACTCGCTTTTCAATATGTGTAATAGCCACAATACAAAATAGGTCACTGAAAGAATGCTAAAAATAGTATGATTTAGTATTCTTTAAATAATTCTTAAGATGATATTATGGTATATAGATATAATGTACTTGATGTAAACTTTATGACTGCTATTCAACATTGCTTAGACACAGGCTTATGTTGTATATCCATATTTGAGATATAAAGTTACGTATGATGTCTTCAGATGTATAAGAACAAGCTTACTAATATCATGTCAATTCTGCTTCATGGCGACTCTATATAGGCATCCTAAGAGTGTAATCTTTATGGATGCACACAACCTCCTATTTCTTCCATGGAGTTAGCTGGTGGGTTTGACCCATTAATTTTCTGGCAAACAGTCTAACATTTAGCTTTCATCATCAGGATGTATAGCTGTTAATAAAAAAGCCTAACAGAAGTATTTTTCTTATGTACTTAGGTGAGAATTTAAAGTTCAATTTTCTATAGAAGCTTATTTTCTATTTTCCTCAGATGAATTTCTAGGCATCTAGCTTACAGAAATTTGTTCTTTTGGTTTCAAAGTAAAAACCATCCTGCCAATAAGGAACACTAAATTGCAAGCTTATTACATGTGATTGTGTTTCAGACTAAAGAAGTTTTGCAATTAAGCTAGGAAGATATGAAAATAAGGATTTACAGTGGAAATGTTGATTCAATTTGAGCTGAAGCCAAATATTCATGAAAAAATTAAATAGTAGATGTTTAGAGATTTTAAGTTGTGACAAAAAATATATATGTGTGTATATATATGTGTGTGTGTGTGTGTGTATATATATATATATATATATATATATATATATATATATAGTGGCTGTTCCCTAAGCATTGAGCATACTCTTTCTGACAGACTCAGATTCTAACTCCTTGATGTTTCAGTCATTTATTAAAGTCTCTTTTATCTGCCTTTGAGGTATCAGCCCTAAAACTTATTGCTTAGAGTTTGATGATTAGTGAGGGATCCCATTTGTGAGGGATCAAACCTTGATGTTATCAGTGGAAGTAATTCTGTCCTGTCATCCTCTATTATATTTACGAGTGTAATTTGCCATTTTATATTGAGAGTATAAAGCTACCAGTTAAAATTGATTTATTCCAGTTTTCAAAGCCCGACACTTCATGCAGCTCGTTTATTTTTGTATAATATTCAAATATAAAGCAGAAAATGTTTGAAGATGTGAGGAACTGTAACATTTGCGGAAAGAAGGGAATAATTGTGGGAGAATTCACTGAGTAGTTGATACAAATGCTAGAACACTGAGTTTTCTGGAACTCCAAGAATGCTGATTTGCTGGGGCCAGTAGGGCTTTTTCTACAAGTTGGCAACATTGCTGCCACATACAGACATCTGGAATCATTGAGTGGCCAGATATGCTATTACTCCCCCATCTCCTTCACCCACCCTCCACCATTGCTGTCTTCATTGTAATCTTTGGCTTCCTGTCTCTCTGAGACAACCGGAAAGCTAGCCCATTGCTTCACACTCCTTCCCATCCCAAATCCCCTCTATCCCTTTTGGCACATGGGATGATAGCACGGCTTGACCTGAATGCAAGCTTAGGCTGTGCTGTGTAAGTATGGCAGGCACTAGGTTCTTGATACCTAAAATGTGAATAGTATGCCTGCCTACTCCACAGATGTGGGTTAGGATAAGAGATATTATGAGCTCTGTCATGGTTAGGTTTTGTGACAACTAGGCTGGACCAGAATTCTCAGTGGTTTCGAATTAAGATCGTGTAAACAATTCTACTCTGCCCTTTGTAGCAATAACTCTCATTCAGGGTTCAGCCTGATGGTGTTTCCTTGGGACTGTGACCTATGAGGGGAAATTCCTCTTACAACTCTTCCCACCAAAAGAGTTTATTTTTCAAAGATAGACTTTTTTTTTAAACAAAACAACCTTATAACCTTCCAAGTACTCTCTCCATTCCATGTCAAGTCTGCAATTGCATCGTTGGAATAATTTTTTAAACTCATCTGTCTGGATGGCTGACAGCGTCTCACCTCGCCATTTCTCCATCATCATATTGCTGCCCTTTCATGTTCCTCTTTCATTCGTGGAAGCAAAAAGAAGTTCTAGGAGTGAGGTTGGGTAAGTCAGGTGTGTGGGGCATGAAAGGCATGCCGTTTTTTACCGCAAACCAGCACACTGAGATGACTGCGTGAACAGGTGCATTGTCAGGGTAGCAAAACCAGTCCCTGGTTGCCACTAGTCAGGCCTTTCTTGTCCCACACTGGTATGCAATCTTTTCAGAACCTCCAAATAAAAAGATTGATTAGCAGCCTGACCTGAAGAAATGCACTCCAAATGCACTGTCCCCTTCACATCTGAAAAACAAAGCAAAACAAAAAACACAAATGAGCATCGGCTTGAGCTTTGATATTATGTGCTAAGTTATTTTGGGGCAAGGTGACAATGGTATCTACTACTGCTTTGATTGATGTTTGCTTTCAGGGTCACAAGAACAGCACCATGTTTTGTCACCAGTAATGACTTTAAAAAACAAACAAACACCAACTGCATCGCTTTGGAGCTGTTCTTTCAAAGCACGCCACGTTACCATTCAATGTTCTTTTTCCTGGTCAGTCAGAACCGGAGGCACATATTTCATAGTGACCCTTCTCATTCCCAGCTCTTCTGTTAAAATTCATTGA
>PVJH01001831.1:130744-171851 GCA_004026705.1 Nesogale talazaci | reverse complement strand
CATTTTGAGGCAAGGTGACAATGGTATCAACTACTGCTTTGATTGATGTTTGCTTTCAGGGTCACAAGAACAGCACCATGTTTTGTCACCAGTAATGACTTTAAAAAAACAAACAAACACCAACTGCATCGCTTTGGAGCTGTTCTTTCAAAGCACGCCACGTTACCTTTCAATGTTCTTTTTCCTGGTCAGTCAGAACCAGAGGCACATATTTCATAGTGACCCTTCTCATTCCCAGCTCTTCTGTTAAAATTCATTGAACTGAGCTAATCCAGAAAACTTCCCCATTTCTCCTTTGGACTGCCATAGGTCTTCAAGCACAAGTGCATGGATTTGTCTGACATGCTCGCCCATTCAGGGAGTTGACTGAGGTTCAGAACAAGGTTCCTCATCAATTGACATCATGTTTTTGGAATGAGAAAACCATTCATACTCTTGAGTTTTTCTGATAGCGCTGTCCTTGTAAGCTGCGTTCAACATCATAGCGGTTACCTTGACATTTTCCTGAGAAGGAAACAAAATTTTGGAGCCGCATGCTTGTTCTCTTAAGTTGGCCAAAGCAGAAAATAGGTTTGAGGGAAACTACTTTTACAAAAAAACTCACTGTGACCAGAGAGACCTTTCCCAGGCAGCACCACGGAGTGCGCTAATTCAGAGTGAGTTGCTTGGTGCTTGCCTACCGGCAAAAATTCGTACTACCAAAGTTCTGTCCAGTGGAGTTTTTCCTGTTGGGCACTCTCTTATATTTTATATCAACAAAAGCGTCTCAGGGACAAAAGTCTTTTCTTCCTGTTCTTCTCAATGACCTGTGTCAAGCCTCTTAGGATGTGACATTGCTGCCTTTGATATTGCCTTTGGAACTGGGAGTTATTAACAGCCTTCTGATCTGCCAATTCATCTCTGCATCTATTAGCTATGATTTCCTGGCTGCACCCTCCTTTCCCCAGGCTTGTTTAAAGGCTTCATGAACGTCTAGCTCTGGCAACCACACAAAACAAGAAACACCACAGCTTAATATCCCTCTGGGAGTTTGGAAAAGCCTCCAGATTAGCCCATTTGGCACACAGGTTTAAGTTGCATTGGACTGCTTTTCTGATACAAATTCCTTTCTGGATGGAAACTTCTTCCCTTATAAACATAGATAAGCTTCACTGCTTTTGCATCTCTAGAGAACCCAGTCTGATTTAGCACAATCTTTAGTGTTTAACATTTTAAAATATCTTCCTTTCTTATGAGATATTTATTGAACATCTAGTATGGTTTAACAACTTTTTAATATATTCCTTGATGGCAAAAGTACCGATTTAGGTTGAGCCAGGTATGCTTGCTGTCGAATTCTTGCTCTGCCATTTAACAGAGTTGAGTGACTTGAGGTATCATCGGCTTCTCGTCTCTGAGTCTTGGTTTCTTCTTTAAATAGAAGGTGTTATATATTGTGTATCAGATATCTATCAATATTGAATTCCATCTTTCCTTTCTATCCTTCTGGTTACCTTGGACATCTCAGTGCACACCAGCTTTGTCTCGTGAGATTCACTCAAAGCTTTGCCTTTTACCTCTGAATGTTTTGACTGAACAACAGTCCCAGACACAAGAGATGTTCTTCGAGTTCTCATTAACTGTAGATGTCTCAGACTCTGACTGTAGCCTCAGGCTAATAAGAACTGTTCTTTAGCTTTTTGTTGGGGCCGTTATGAGCCATGCTCCAAACTGCATGGACTACCTGGGGTCCAGCCTTTAGAGGCTCACTAAAAATATTCATGACAGAATGGAATGAGGCATGTTTAAAGTGTGAAACTAGGAAATTATGTTCACAATGTTCAAAAATGAAGTGCATCAAGACCTATATCTTAGGCATCACTGAACTGAAATCTGATTCATTTTGAATCAGACTGACATTTCTGCTATATTGGGTATGATAGAGAGGGATGACATTGAATGGAATGCCACAAAGATAATTTTAAGATGTAACCCCTTTTAGTGATCTTAAGTGTCTTAAGAAATCTTTGACATTAGTGATTGTTCTTCTTGTGGGCATATGAATAGTGTCCTAAGATTTTTAGCATCTTCTGTAGTCTGAATTTGATCAAAATGCAACTTTGATGCAGTGATAGTCAACCGGCGACTGGAATTTGAAAGTTAGAGACAAACAAGGATGACTAGTAGGAAAACAATGGCTTTGGTTAGAGAAATTCCACCGCAGATCTCATGGTAGAATTTTGAAGGACCAGTAACTGACTTAGTGATTGTACACATACATGTATCAACTCGGCAGTGAGTGATATGCACACATGGGCTCAGTGAACAAAAATTGTGAGAATGGTGCAGGACCGGGCAGTGTTTGATTCTGTTGCACATAGGGTAGCTCCATGTTGGAATGGATTCTGTGACACTTAACAATAACAACATACATCTACATGTGGACTTCACGGGATAATTGGAATGAAGTTGATGACATCTGTGGGAAGAAATCATGGAGAAGCTAACCATCATCTGTCACAACAAAACCAGGGCCTGTCTGTGGAACAGACCACCAATTGTTCATGTATACATTCAAGTTAAAGCTGAAGGAAATAAAAGGAGGTCCAGAAGAACCAAAATAGGAGTATGGGTATATCCTGTCTGAATGTAGCGAATATGATGATATCAAAGACATTGTACATGTTTTTAAAACGTGGAAAGATAAAAGAGACCGACATGGATGTCAAAAGTTATTCTGAAGCTTTCTTTTAAATACAGAATAGTTAATGGTAGAAATGATGAAATAAAAGAGAACAGGAGATTTCAAAGGGATACTCAAGGAAACAGTCTACAAAATTATAACTGGGTATGTGCAGACCTGGAATTAGAAAACCACAAGGGAAGGACATGCCCAGTATTTCTCAAGGGGAACAAACTGAAGACAAAAGAAAAGAAAGTCTCAAGTTGCACCATTCGAGGGTTGAATGGGCGTGACATGAAAAGACTACGTCGAGGTACTGTAACAAAATAATTGATGCTCTTCCATTTCAGGAGATAGAATATGATCAAGAATCAAGGGTACTACAGGAATCTTTTGGATACAAGTGGTTTTAAACCAGCAAAGATATACATCAGGGTTGTAGCTCTTCACTATCCTAATTCAATACGCTTGAGGAACAAAGAGCATGAGAAACTGCACTGTAGAAGAGAACAGCAGGAGGGTTGGAGGAGGAGTCCTTAACAACCTGCAACATGCAGATGGCGTAACTTTGCTGAAAATGAAAAGGACTTGAAGTAGGTGCTGATGAAAAACACAGCCTAAACTATAGCCCAAACTGTAGCCTTCATATGCGTTATTCCTGAGCACAAAGAAAATAAAAATGTTCACAGGTAGACCAATGAGCAACATAAAATGATCAATAGAGATAACATTGACCTTGTCATAGATTTCTTTTTACTCGATTACCCTTGGAAGCTGCAGTCTAGAAATAAAATGACATATTTTATTGGACAAGTCTGTTGCAAAAGATCTTCTTAGTGTTACAAAGCAAAGATCTCACTCTTTGGAGTAAGGTGAGCTTCAGCACATTTTTAATGCAGTTTTTGTGGTAAATGTAGGTTCTTCGGCTGATATTCAGGTCAGCTTATACTCAAGTATATATGGTAAGTGCTTTTTACTCTTCTCTGCAGAGTCTTCTAGAATATAAGCCACAACCTTATCATTGCCAATCAGGCCCTCCAAATCTGGACCCTGATACCCCTAACCATTTACTGGTGTTTTTGGTGTGCTTTGTATGTGCCAGGCGTTCTCCCAAACTCTTCTGCTTCCTTGGAAAGTTATTTCTCATTCATCCATACTCATTCTTTCCATGTAGTTCAAGTCTTCATTCACCATGCCAGTTATTTTCTTTTTCTATCTTACTCCCCTGGAAACACCCTTGTTAGCTATTGCCAAATCAACCCTTGAATGGAAGCCTCATACACAATGAATAGTATTAAACATTGCCACCATGTGCTCTGCCCAGGATTGTGGATTGGACCATTGCTTTGTGTAGGGTATTCATTGCTTCATTTTCATCAGTAGATCATCAGGCCTTCCTTTCAAATCTGTGTTTCTCAACCTTCATAATGCCCCGACCTTTAACACATTTCCTCATGTTGTAGTGACCTCCCTACCATAAAATTATTTTCATTTCTACTTTATAATTGTAATTTTGCTACTGTTACGAATTAAGTGACCCTTGTGAAAGGGTTGTTCGACCCACAAAGGAGTCACCACCCACAGATTGAGAACCGCTGGTCTACCATCTCTGCTGAGACCAGTTTCATGTCCTTGTGACACACAAACCTCCAATGACAGATGCATGGCACATTATCTGAGGCGACAGCCCATCCTCCCACCTAGGTGGGAATTCCATTAAACCTTTGGTGTGTCCATTTGAAAACTAAACACTGCTATTGAGTCACTTACAACTCATAGTCACTCTACATCAAGTTCCCAATACCTGTAGCTCTTTGCAGGAGTAGACAGCTTCACTTTTCCCGTGGAGCAGCTGGCGGGTTTGTAATAGTGACGTTGGGGTTAACAGCTCAACATCTCACCTACAACGCCACCAGGGGTGCCCTACAAGTGGATCTAGCTACTATTGTTTCAATTCCAATGATAGTGATCCCATAATTTGTAAAGTAGAATTGTGCTCTGTCACCAGGCCTGTCTTTTGATGTACCTTTGGGTGGATTTGAACCACCAACCTTTGGTTAATGGCTGAGCATTTAATGATATTTACCATCTAGGCAATTTTCTCATCCTATACTTTCTAGATATAATGTTCAGACTGTTGTATGTTTACTTGTTTGCCTTCATTATGTCTTCTACCAGCTCTGTGAGGGTAGCACTTTCCCTATTTTGTTGATGACGGTATTCACAACCCTATAATAGTACATGGAATGTAGCAGAGACTAAATACATTTTACAGGTAAAGACACAGATTTGGGGAATTTAAGACAGTGCATAACCAGTAAAATACTGATTTAAAATTGGTTCTGATGTCAGCCTCTCTGGTCTTATTATGGCCAGAAAAGTTTTAACTACTGTTTAAAAAGGACATTCCAGGGAGAGAACTCCAAGAAGGAAGTCAACGAATTGACAGAGGTGTGTGATATGTTTGTAGGGTGATGAGTAGGTCAGCATGACTTTAAGGTTGGTCTTGCTATTCGAGATGTAGTTAGAAGGATATCTGACACAAATAAAGTGTTATCAAATATAATTTGGACAATATTTTGATAGCTGAGTAAACCTGAGGCATCTACCATATTTTTACACAATGGCATGTATATGTATATATATGTATATATATATATATCATACAAGCTCACATTTTAGTTCCTGCTGTCTGTAGTATGTGTGTTTTACATAAGCAGGTTATTTGTGAAATAAATATACTACTCTAGTCTTTTATATTTACTAGTGGATTCCTTTTGCCAGAGTAGAAACTTCTAGAGTTTTGAACTCTTGGGAATATTCTCTAGAACATTTCCAGTTTCAGATTCTGGTTTTTCAAAGTTAACTGGAAAAATATTGTGAGTTATTTACTTTCGAACCCTCAACTATGAAAATTGAGTGGAAAATATTGTGCACCTGGGAAAATGGTGATGGGAAGATTTTGGATTCACTCATTTAACTTTAATTTTCTTCTTTTGGAGCAGTGATTCTCAACCTGTGGGTTGCAACCCCTTTGGGGGTCAAACACGTTTCACAGGGGTTGCCTGATTTATAACAGTAGCAAAATTACAGTTAGGATGTAGCAACGAAAATACTTTTATGGTTGGGGGGGGGTCACCACAATATGAGGAACTGCATGAAAGGGTCATGGCATTAGGAAGGTTGAGAACCACTGCTTTAGAGTTATGTTTAAACCAGTGGCTTCCAATGCTAGTTGTACATCAGAACCATCGGCTGGAGCTTTGAAATAGATATTCTAGTTTCACTCCAGGCTCTTGAAATCAGAATTTCTTGACTAGACCAAGGAATCAAGGTAGAGTATTGTCCCAGATAACCGAAAACACTAGTCAAAATCACTCTAAACATGTCAAGTTCTGTACTTACATTTTTTCGGGGGAAAATCTGGTTCTAAAATTTAAGAAACCCTTTAGCTTGTACTATAGCTTTGGTGTAGTGGTTATGTGCTGGCCTGCTAACTGCAAGAGTAGCAGTTTAAAACTACCAGCCACTCTTCAGGAGAAGGATGGTGCTTTTTAATGCTATAGAGTCACAGACTGAAACGTAGAGAAGCAGTTCTGCCCTGTTGTAGAGGGTCATGGTGATTGGCATGAACTCAGTGGCAGCTAGTTTGGAAAGAAGTCAGAGTGGCATAATCGGCTACGTGATGGTCTGCTAACTTCATGCTTGGCTGTTCCAACCTATGAGCCACTCCATGGGTGAAAAAAGGGGAAACTTTGTCCTCCAGTAATGATTTACAGTCTTGGAGACCCACAGGAAAGTCTAAAAGTGAAGAATTAGCAAGTGTCTTCTGTGTCTTTCCTCTTCTACACTGATTTAACACTGGTACATGTGCCACCAAGTTTCCTGTTTTCTTATAGGATAGGTCACTTGTCAGATAAGCTAATTGCTGTTGAGTGTATTCAGATTCAAAGCAAGCCCCATATGTTTCAGGGTAGACTGTGCTTTCGTTCCATGTACTTTTCAGTGACTGATGTTTTGTAAAAGATTGTCAGGACTTTCTTTCAAAGTAAACCTCTAACTGCCTAAGAATCAATCAAGCATGTTAAGTTAACTTCACATCAGTCAGGAATTCCTAATTGCAAAATAAGGAAATAAAATTGGTACGCACACTTTGGTAACAATTAAATCAGATATGTGCACATTTTTCCTTACTCATAAACTAGTTAAAAGGTGATTGCTGCCCCATCTTTATGAGAATTTAAACTGTTGTATATCAGTAAGAGTTTCTGGGTAGCTATGTTGACTCTGATATTTAATCTACACTTATGTAAGCCCCTGAAAGACAGCCCTGCTATATGTCAGAACTTGGAAAGAGCACCTGCGTTCTGTAACTTCTTCTGATAGTAACATTCCTGGGACACATTACTGCTGCAGTTCCTGAAGCCCTCCTCCCCCCCAACCATCATGGTCCCAACTCTACCTTACAAATCCAGATGAACTGGAGAAGGTACACTGGTGGAGAGAGGAGCTGGAGATATGTAGAGACCAGGATAGATGAGCCCCTTCGGGCCAGTGGTTAGATTGGAGATGCTGGAAGGGTAGAGAGAAGGTGGGGTAGAGAGGCGAAACCAACTGCAAGGATATACACATAGGCCCCTATTTGAAGGACAGGCATCAAAGGAGTGAGTTGGGCAAGAGGTTGGGCAGTGTGAGACATGACAGAACAATAATAATTTATAAAGTATTGAGGGTTGGTGGGAAGGAGAGAACGGGGGAGAGGGGAAGGGATGGAAAAGCCGATACTGGGGGCTCGAGGGGAAAGGCGGATGATTGGAGAACGATAATAGCAGCGGACATGTGAAGGTGCCTGGCACAGTATGTTTATTTATGTATTGTGAAAAGCGATGTACGAGCCCTCAATAAAATGATTTAATAAAAAAAAGCTGGAGAAATGCTAAATTCAAAGCCATTCTATGCTTTCTTATGGGGAATAATGTGTCATGCTCACTTTTCAATAGCTGTTCTGAGTTTTAAAGACAGGGCACACTATGTTTCGACTGTCTGTATGTGTAAAACAGCTTTAAACTTTTTTTGGGGGGGAGGTGGTTATGAAAACCTCTAAGAAGTATATGAGTATTACCACAATGAGGAAAGGATATATGTAATAAGAGTACTGCAAGGAGGAATACAATGTTCTAGAGTTGCATGTAGTACTAACTGTACAATGCTTCTTCATATAATTGAATTGTATGACATGTGGTTGAAGTGCTAATAAAACTTTTTTTTAAAAGACATATGTGAGGATTTACAAGTGGCACCAAAATCTGTTCTCCTGTTTAGGACCTTATCAGACTATAGGGAGACCTAAGTGGGTCCTCGGTGAAAGTGACAGTTACGGGCACAAACCTAAGGAAAGCCAAGGTTTTGCCTTTCCCTGCAGCTCCATACTCTCAAATTGACTTTCATTTGGTAATAAGGGTAATAGAAGAGTCTCAGACATCTTATCAGAGTGGTTAGTTAGAAAGTAAAAAATAAGTCTAGACTTTTGTCAACTCTAATACTATTGCTAGCAATTTGGTATATTCCCCTATCCTGATGCACTGATCCTCTGGATTTACTATTTTATCTTTTGATCCCTAATTAACTGTGGGGATTTTACATTCCAGATTGTCACTTTACATTCAACAGTTAGACACTCATCACCACCACCCTCAGCGGCCTATTCTGCAATTCCCCCCTCCCACCTCCCCCTTTCTTCATTTATGTGTCCCCCTCCTTTGGATTACTATCTCCCCCTCACCCAAGTTAATACTTGTCAATATGTCAGCTCGTTGCTTCAACTTTTCTCCCTTGCCCTTCTTCCACGTATTTATCTCCAAAGTGTGTTCTCTTTGGTATGAATATCTCTGTCTTCTCTCTCTCTCTGTGTCTCTCTCTAACAGTGGTCGCCTACAGTATTTGTTCTTTTGTGATTGATTTCCATCCACATAAAATTCTCCAGGCCCATACATTCCATGAGGTACTTCATAGTTTGATCAATTCTTTGAACTGTGGACAGTAGTAAATTCTGTGTATGTGCAGGTTTCTTTCTCTTTTTTGGACCAGTTTCTTGATCTCTTCCACTGACAGGCATTTGGGGTGTTTCCATCTTTTGTGAACCATGCTGTGATGAACATGGGTATACATATGTCTGTTCATGTTATGCCTCTTCATTCTTTAGTATATATAGCTAGCAGAAGGATTGTTGGATTAGCTTGTTTGAATTAGCACCATATCATTTTCCACAATAGTCGGACATATTTATAAACTTTTAGTGGTGTATGAGAGTTCCAATTTTGCCACAGCTTCTCCAGCCTTTATTGCTTTCTGTTTCAATTCGTTTTTCAATTGGACTGTCATTGTTGGTGTAAGATCGTATCTCATTGTTACTCTGATTTGCATCTCCCAGATGGCTAATAATTAGGAGCTTTAAAAAATATATGATCATTAAGTCATCTGGTGAATTGTCCGTCCATGTCATTTACCATTTTAAAATAGGTGTTTGCCTTTTTTTTAAAATTGAGAAACCAGAGTTGCATATAGATTTTAGAGATTATGTCAGCCATTGTGTTGTTGTCAAAAAATTTCCCCCAGTCTCTGGGTTCTCCTCTTACTCTTTTGATGGACATAAGTCTCTTATATTTAGTAGATCTCCACCATAGACTTTGTCTTCTTTGTGTATCTTCGTCATTATATCTGATAGTGTGTTTATGTCTTCCCATAGGGACCTTAGATTCGTCCCTGTTTTCTCATTGGTGGTCTTTCTAAGCTCTGGGATTTCCAGCAGGTCTTTGGTCCACCTTGAGTTCATTTTTGTATAAGTGTGGGTCCTGTTTCATTCTTCTGCAGATGAAGATCCAATTTTGGCAGCGTCACCTGTTGAAGAGATATCTCTTCCACATTTCGTGTCCCTTGGCACTTTGTGGCCCTCTGGACTTTATTCTTAGTTCCTAAGTGGGAGTTAGGTGTTCCTTGTTGAGGTGGAACAAACCTTCGTTAGGGTTCTGGAAAAGTACATGCGCAAACCCCTTAACTCACACTTGCATTGATTGGGTAGGTTATAAAATAAATATAAAAATAATGATTTACGTGTTTGCTTCATATTTTGAAGTTGTGAAGTATGTGCTGCCATTTGGTCCTACTGTGTGTATTTGAAGTATGCTGGGGAGACATTCCTGTTGGATGAGTGAAATTGAGTCTTAGAAAGGGAGGTCCTGAATGACCTTACTTTTAAAACTCTTAATCTAGAGTGTTTTGTACCTCTCTGCTTCAGTATACTCTGCCAACCTTACAGAGTAACCAGTCACATGAGGATTAAGGCATATAAAACTCTAAGTGATGTTAAATATAAGACAGTAGTGCTATAACTGAGATAAATGCCAGTGTGTAGAGTGTGGTGAACTCTTTTGTGAAGGCCTACCCCAGACCCTTCCCCCCAAAGTAGAGATGTATTTTTAAAGTTAATCAATGGGATGTATTCTCATCCAACATTAATGTCTACTTTGATGTTTGATTGGGGGACTTAAAAGAGAAGAGAGAAAGCTGAAGATCATCTCATATTTTATGGAAAGAAAAGCTTAATGTGTATGTGATGTAATTCAAGCATTCATTGGTTTTGTGGGGAAATATTAAAGCATTTTTTCTTCTATTGAACTATGTATCTGTATATTCCAGTTAACATTTATATATACACAATATCTGTATGTACATAATGTTAATTTATATATTCATAGTTATGTAACCTAAGCCATTTATAAAAATATGAGGAAGAAAACAAAAAGGCATGCATTAAACTGCCCTAATAGTGAATCACTTTCATAATGTGGACTTACTTGTTTGTGGTATTTTTGTAGATGTAGATCTTTTAAACATATTTAATTTCACATTTTACATACAGCTTATAAGAAACTCTTGTTGGGTACTTATAGTTTCCCATTGTTGTGGAAGGAAAAACAAAACCAAAACAAGCCACACAGAAAGCAAACTGCTTCCCATCAAGCCAGTTCTGAGTTGTGGCAATCCTGCAGATGGAGTGGAGCTCTGCCCCACGGAGCTTTTGAGGCTTTAATTTTTAGGAAAGTGGATCTAGAGGGCGGCATGAAACTGGGTCGCTCTAAACTGTCAGCCAGAAAGTTAGTAATGAGCATAAACTCCTAGCACCATCATCTCTCCATTATACACTTGTAATATCTTCGACCTCTTGCTCTGATTGTGCAGGTTATTTTCTGAGTTTTTGTTCTTGGACTTCTAGAATGAAACCATTTTCTTTGGAAGTTTCCCCACACACATGCCCTATTTTTCTAAGTAGATTTCTCATATATTCAAATATTGCAAAACATGCTTTGAACGGCTTTATGACTCCAAGTGAATATCACATGATATGTTCATAGAGGTGCTGATGGCTTCCACCCACCTGCAGCTCTCCTAGCTCCGTGGACACCTCATCAGCATGGAGATGTATGTGTGTGCACAAACATGGATGACTTTTATAATCGGTGAGGTCAGGGATCGACAAACTGTGACTTGTGGGTCACACGCAGCTCTTTTGGTATGCACATGTGGCTCTGAAGTAAAATTGAAAAATGATGGAGGATATTATTCAGAGAGTGGTGATTTCCTTTTTATGTAAAAATATATTGATGGCTCTGTAAAAGTTGTAAATTGTCGTGAGGAATGGGATTGGATCTTCTCAAAAGTTTGCTGGTCCCTGAGCGAGATACTAATGGTAATCCTTTGGTTTTCATTTTATATTGTCTTTTATTTCATTCATTTTGTTGTTTTTTTTGCATAATGTTGTTTACATTATGTTTTTCATAGTTATTTATGTGCATATCTTCTCCTTCCACTTTGTATTAGAAAATGGCATTCATTTTTCATGCTCCTCCAACCCCACCCCCCAAATCTCATAGTGTATGTAATAGAATTGTCTACTGAAGTCACAAGATAACTGGTTTGTATTAGATTAAAAGCGTCATGAATTCATTCAACAAAGCCTCATAGTCTGTTTTGAACATAAAGTATGGAAACAATACGGAGGTGGTTTTGTATGTGTTGCATTTGTAGCTATCATTTATTGTTAACATTTCCATCCAAGAAATCAAATGCTAACCTTTGTGCATATTCTAGTTTTCTCTTCAGTGTGGTAAGTTGAAAGGAAACCATCTTCAAGTTTGATGGCATTGTGGTTTACTAGCTGCAATGTCATGGCAGCCACACTGGTACTCACAGCTTTGGTATTGCGTAGTTCAGTTTCCGATAGTATGGGTAGATTTTGTTTCTTGAGCATGTTCAATACAATTCACCTGCTTTGTGAGTTTTCACTGTAGATTTCAATGGGAAATAATACCGAGAAAGGAGCTAGAGAACTGCTTGTCTTTGGAGTAAACAGCAGGGAAGGCTTCTTGCAGAATAGTATCTTTTAAGGCTCCATCCTGCTAAGCTTTTATTATAAAATGATCAGTTTCTTTTTCTTTCATTCCTTTTTTTTGGCCACATAGTGTCATAAAACCTTCAGTAGAACAGATTATTTTCTTTATTTTAAAATGGAATTAACAAATGTGTCATCTAAATCACCTAACATTAACTAGAAATTATTTTCTCCTTAAGATGAGTTTTCCTCTGGCGCAAATGCCACAGTTTAAATTATTAATTGGAAAGTCTGATATCCTACTGTGGCATCTGCAATTCAGGGGCCACATTGCTAGAAAATGTAATAACTAATAACCTCCCGAGGGAAGGAGATGAAGGATTATCTTTTTATCTTTTTCTGATTTAGAAGATTTAATAGGGGCCAGTCAATAACCAAAGCTGCTCTTCTATCTTCTTGAAAAAAATTCTGTGATCAAAATGTTTCAGTGAATAAAGGGCCCTTTGTTTATCCTGTTTCTGAAATACCAGTAGAGGAATGAATGGATGTGAGAAAGCTGTGCACATATGGATGACTTATCACTGTAAGAACATGTCTTTAAAATGCAATAAGTTATCATAAATAAATTTAAACAAGGTTATATCTGGGAAGAGAGTGTCTGGAGATTTTTCTTTGTGTTTCGCCTCACCATGGGAAAACTCCTTTTTGTCTCCTATTGGAGAGCAACGTTAAAAATTACAAGTCATTCATTGCTGTGTGCTCTATTTATTAGTACATAAGTTACTTCAGAAATTATCACACTCTATTTTGTTTATAAGACTGTTTCTTCTACTGGACTCCTTTAAGATGGTATATGTTTTCTCCTTTTATTTGCTCAATCTCAAGTCAACTAGCTTATCAATACATATTTATTCATGTATATCAATATTTTTAGATTTTTTTATGTAGGAAACATGGAGATGCATACTTTGCACATAAAGCTCATTAAAATTTAGAATAGCCTTTTGAAATGGATAGTTGTTCTCATTTTACAGATAGGGAAACTAAAGATAAGAAATCATAGCATTATTAAATGGAAACTGGATATTTCCAATTCATGAAGCCCCTATGTGTCAGCTCACAACTGTGCTCCACAAGGTTTTCAGTAACTGATCTTTAAAAAAGTAGATTATCAGGTTCTTCTTCATAGGTGCTTCTAGGTAGACTTGAATGTCCAGTCTTTTAGTTAGTAGCCAGTGAGTATTATTGGTGTTAGCAACATTTTAGTAGACTTTTGTTCCTTGGCAGCCCCATGCATGACTGAACATAAGAAAACACTGCCCCATCCACCCCTAGGATTGGTTGTGTTCCTGACCACTACCATCCAGTGGATATTCTTTCTTTCTTTCTTTTCTTTTTCTTCTGCTTCTTTTTTTTTTTTTGTGGCATCACTGCCCTGGTGGGAGTAGGAAGCCCAGCTTTGCTCCTGGAGAGCTGCTGCTGGATTTAAACCACCAACCCAGTGGGCCGCAGTCCCACACACAACCACTACGCCACCAGGGATTTTTCTTAAAATTGAATTTTAAGTAAATTCAGCCACCATTGAATTTTCTTAAGCACATTTTCAGGAGTAGACTTCCTTGGCCTTTTTCCTGCTGTATGATTCAGGAAGTTCCACTGTGTAGCATCGTAGTACACACACACAAGCCTTCACAGACCCAGGGAGGGGACCAGGTAAGAGGTACAGTGGGTTGAACTTGAACTTAGGTTTCCTAAGTAGATCGAGAGAATTTTATCGCTAAACCCCCATTGTCTCCATTGACAAGTAAATAGATTGATATAAAATAGTGTGGTTAAAAAACTAAAACAAACAGGCAAACAAACAAAAATACTATGGTCTAGTAAATGTTAAAAAAAATCAGGTGCAGAATGTTGTGAGAGCCAAATTAAAGTTACTTAGAGCTACTGTTAATATTTGATGATTCTGTAAAATGTGGTATTTGAGCTGAAATCATATAGATAATATCTTTTATCAGATAATGTCAGTAAGGCAGGGAATGAAAGCCTCATTAGAAGTTTTTGGAAAGGAGTCAGAGACCCTTGGATAAGAAAATAGAAATCAGCATGTATGGACATAATGTCTAGAGTTTTCCCACCTGAACCAGGGGCAGGCAGACACCACATCATGAATGATCTGTTCTGCCTTAGAGCAATGATACCTTCCTCAGAGGGAACTAGGGGAGATATTGAAGGTTGTTCAACAGGAGTGAGGAACATAAGAGATTGGCCTTTTGGATCTGGTATAACTGAAAGAGAAGAACCTTGGTAACACTGGCATTTAAAGAAGTCCAGCTGAAGAGCAGACAGTAAGGAGACCAGCAAGAATGAATGAAGAGCCATTGTGTTTTCCGCATGAATTAAAATAGCAGTGCCCAAGCCACAATATGGACTTCATTGTGTTGTGTATAGCACATTGGTCTGTAAGCAATTTAGTTTAGATGGATAGAGGTGAATTGATCAGTGCATGCTGACTAAGTGACAGGCATGCATTTAGAGGCTTTGGGGGTGGTGGTGGTGGTGGTGTAAGCATTGAATGTGTTAGGAGGATTACAGCGCCTTCACTTTTGTAATTTAAGAACCCCAGCTAACAAGCCTTTGGAATTTTAACCCTTTTATTCAGTGTGAGCGAGTGGAAATCTGTAAGAATATAGTCATAATACGGTGTTCTAATGGATGTCTGATTCCTCAGACCTTCTCTACTCTTTTTCTAAAAAAAAAATCCTTACCCACCACGAAGAGAGAAGCTTCTCTGGTAGTATCATTTGATAAATTCCTTCAAGTAGTAATGTAATGATTAAATAATCCAACACCAACCTAAATCCTTTGAACAAGAAAAACACTTTTTCTCCTCTTTCAAGTGATAAGTTACCCTTGTTTATAAAATCCTAAAGAGGAAAACTCTGGTCTCTTTTTTGAGGCTAGGCTTAAAAGCATTGTCTTTGGCAACATCTCAATATTTAAATCAAGATAAATGTTTAAGAACTAATTTTTGTGTTCAGATTGGTCAAGAATTTCCTAATCAGAAATAATGTTATTAAAGTTCTGTTTATAATGTTGTTATTTAGTAATATTGTCTAAATCAAGTTATCTATTACTTTTTCTTTTAGTAATCTACTGTGACATGGACTTGAGCTAACAGGTCAAGAGCTAGCGCTTGAGGTTAGAAACAGCCTGATTGTACTTGGACTTAATGAATCGGTGGTAAAAGCATTTCAGGTGATCAGAATTCAAGTAGGAGTAATGCACTAGCTCTTTCCTCATTTTTTTTCCCATCCACAAAGAGAGGGTAAAAGTACCCGAATGATTTTTCCCTCTTTTTATTCCTCATCCAATTATGCATGTTAATGTTGGAGCTGATAGAATATTGATATGAAAAGTAAGCATTTTACTTTTATTATAAATCTGCTATAGAATTTTAACCATTTTTTCCTTGAATGGGCCTCATAATTTGTTCATTTTGTGGTTTTTCAATCCACTCGCTACAGCTGCAGTCCTGATGTAAGTGGCTCAATTATGACTATAATATTAGTCTTAAAGACTCACTGATATCTCATGGAAAACTTTGAAAAACATTCTATTTAAAGACAATTATGCTTAAATATCACATTTTCTCCAGTTCTGTACTTTCCTTTAGAAATTATCAAGCCCCATTAGCATGAAAACAGATCATTCTTTCAAGCTGCAAAATTCTTTAATTTCTCTTTGTTTCATCAGTTGTCACATCCCTAGCTCTTCCTCTTGTGAGGTCAACCCCCTATTTATAAGGCCACAAAACCTTCCATGTAGTTTCAATGTGCCCACAAAGTGGTGGTGATACATTTTGATTTTTATAGGAAATGAAAACCAAATAATATGATGAAATGTAAGAATAATTGGAAACTGTTTTGTGGGTAGGGCATTGCTCTTGACATTGAAACAAACTTAATGAAGGAAAATTATGTTTTCAAACAACCTAGTGATCCATTTTAATTAATGATCATTTTCCTCTTCTCAAATGGTCAGAATCAATGTTGGGGAAATGTCTGGGAAAGGAGAATGCTCATGTTGTTGTTAAGGTCACATTTATTTGCTGTTTTACTTTATTTTTAGCCATACCAAATTAGAAGTATGGACTCATTTAACCATTAGTTAGGAGAGTAGGAAATAGAAGGTATACTGAGTTGGAATGTAGGATGGAGGGAGTGGTAAGAGCCAGACCTGTCATGTGTACACACAATGAGGATATATTCTGTCCAGTGAATTAGTATTACTTTTAGCAGCAAATTGCCTCCATGGGAAACTCCACATTTGCCTGTTTAAAATCAGTTTTTCACTCCACCCTAATTTGAAATCAATCTCTTGGAATGATGAAATGCCATAAAATACAGCAGCAGACTCACCATTGCTGGTTAGGGGGAAGATAAGGGACACTCATTAGTTCTTAAGTCCATCACCAACAATGACATAAAGCTAAGCTGTCCTTTTGACCCGAGCCTTTATGGTGTCCATTGCTAGCCTGTTTGGGAATGGATCATTCCAAGTGTGCACCCAGGCCCTAAGCTAGTGGCATATTGCCTAAAGAAAAATGGAGCCTTGCAAACAGTCAGCTGCATGGTCTGCTCTAAAGATGACCGAGACTGGCTGGATTGAACATTCATTTTTTTAATTACTTTACCATGTTGGGAATGGTTTTCTAGAACAATATCTGAAACCACTGAATTAATTAGAAAATGAAGCATGGCATTCTTTAACTTCCGTGCATGCCTGTGTAATCACCTCACTTGGCAGTATGGAAGTGGAAGTGGGAGGTTTCTCTTCAGACTGGACTACTGTTTAATTGTACGCCCAAGACAACCTTTTACATACTTCCTGTTATTATAAGAGTTTCAGAATGCCTTGGGGAAAATAGTGCCCTGAGAAGTGTTAACAACTTTCCCTATTTTTCTGACTTTATATAATAGGCATACTTATGCAAAGTTATTTAAATTAAACCTTTATGAGTTGTATATGCCCTGTAACTATGACAGTTTGCTATTTAAATACTTTATATTATAAAGAGTTACCTCCTAATCTATATTGCTTTAAGATTTCTTGAATTATCTACCTCATATGAAGAACTGTGCTACACAATTGGTGAACGCAACAGATGGGCTAGGTTCTCTCAGAGATTTTTTTACTGAGACAATCTATCAAGATCCCCAGATTAATTACAAATCACAGATCTCTCTAAGTCAAAATAAAACAAGAAATGTGTTAAGGTTTGGTAAATGAATGTTTGGATGTAGGGTGCTGTGAGAACATGTTCTTAGGTTTGAGTCCATCGTTTCCGCTACTGTTCCTATCCTTTGCCAAGCATGATGTCATTTTTTCCGGAACTGGTCACCCCTGATGTCACGTTCAAGAACCCCAAAGGAAGTGTAACCATCCTTGCTTTTAAAGAGCTTTCTGACTGTACCTCCTCTAAAAGAGGTTTATTTATTCTTTTGGCAGTTCATGGTACTTTCAATATTCTTTGCCAGCACCATAATTCAAATGCATCTATTCTTCTGTACATTTTCAACATTCAATTAGATAGGAGGTGATTAAAAATATCATGGGTTGGGTCAAGTGTACCTAGTCCTCTAACATCTTTACTTTTCAGTCCTGTCAGTGAGTCTTGTGCAGCAGATAGACTCTCTGCATTATGCCATTGGAGTGCTTGATGCTCT
The DNA here is from genome assembly GCA_004026705.1 of Nesogale talazaci. NCBI lineage: Eukaryota > Metazoa > Chordata > Mammalia > Afrosoricida > Tenrecidae > Nesogale > Nesogale talazaci. Next base: position 154,075 of record PVJH01001831.1, on the reverse strand, counting down.
TCCATGGACACTGGTTGCACTGGCTAACAGGTTTTACTCCTTCAAATGTTAGACTTGTTTCTGGGTATGTTTGACCCGCGCATTCGAAAAATGGCACCCATTTTTTAGGTATAGGACAAATGTCATACACTACTCTTCTCTGTGCTTTTTGATAAAAAAGTCTGGATATTTTAATGTCATGCTCGATAGTCTGTGGTAAACAAAGTGCACCCGAATATTTTTTCTGTTGTATTGAATGCAGAGGTCAAGTTATCCATCTCATGATACCTTTTATTTAAATTTTTAAAAATATATAAGCATTTTTATTGGGCATACTCCAAATATACGACTCAGTAGCTCAATCATATCATGAAGAGTTGTACAATCATTCTCACAGTCATTTTTCGGAGTGTCTTCTTTCTTCGGACTCGTCATTAACTTCTCATCCACCCCTCACCTCCCATGCTGTACCCCCAGGAACAGATTAATCTAGTTACTCTCTCTATAGATTCACCCATCTTAGATTTCATATACCAAAGAGCATGCAGAAACAAAAAAACTAAAGGTCAAAAAGCTAACAACAATAACAAAGTAGAGAAAAACTCCAGTTGAAAAGAAAACAAAATATTAGAAACTAGAACAATTTTCAATCAAAAGGGAGATCAAATGATAAAGTATTAGATCCTAACCTGACTAAATCTGCCATTTTCACTTTACAATGCGTGCTTTATGATAGCAAGGGTAATCACATCCATGAACTGTGTTCAGAGGTAATTCACTGGAGGCTTAATCTACATATATTTTCCCTTCCCTTTTACTTTTTTGTTTTACATGGATAGGATTTTTAAATGGCATAGAAAGAGGATCAATCAGATGATACATATTAACCTGGTTGAGCCCTGCTGGTGCAGTGGTTCCGGGTTGGGCTGCCATCCACAAGGTCGACAGTTCAAACCCATGACTAGCTCTGAGGGAGAAGGCCTGGGCTGTCTACAGCTGCAGTCTTGAAATCCACAAGGGGTCACCATGAAGTAGCATGGATTTGAAGGCAGTGAGTTCGATTTTTGTTTAATTAACTCTTTTTTTTCTTTAATGGGAATTAATACAATACATATATTGCTCAATCACATCAAGCAGTATTGTACGATTGTGTGTTAGTCTGGGTAGACTAGAGAAACAAATTCATAGACATGCATATGGATATAGGGAAAGGTTTATATTCAAGAGGAATGGAACATTGAAAAAGCATCTCAGCCCACTCCAGTCCGGTCCGGTCATAAGACCGATATTAGCCCATATGTCCAAAACCAGTCTATAAAGTCTCCTTCCAACTCTCGAAGCATGTGCAATGACACCAGGACAATCACAGGTCAGTGGGTGAAGAGTCTTGTGTGTCCAGCGGCAGTAGAAGCATCTCAGCACTGGCAGGGGTCTCTCTGAGATTTTGGACCCAGAGGTTTGGTTCCATCAGAGTAAGGCCATGTGACTTCTCCTCTGGCTTCTCTAGTTCCTCAGACACTGCCATCTTGTCTTGTCAGTCAAGCATCTCCCAACAACTGGGGAGATAATCTCTCATCTCCTTGAGGGAAATATCATGAGACTTCCCAGAATTCTCAGCGAAAGCCATGCCCACACAGAGGTCTCCTTGGCTAACTCCAGATTGACAGGCTAGCCTCCACCCCTACATCCCCAATCATGAAATTGACACACGAGTACATGACTGCCACAGATTGTTACCACAGTTTCCAAACATTCTACCCCAGCGTCCCCCCTCCCCCGAGAACATTGGCTTTAGAAGTGGTTTAATGTATAATAGTTTTTGATATCTTCTTAAACTATCCTTTGAAATTTCTTGGTCAGGGCTTTGATTTATAAATCCATTTTTTTTCATTTGTCTTAATTACTCTGTGACTAAGTGCAAGTTTCAGATTCTCTTTTTGACACCCACACTGATCTGTTCTTTCTTTCCTGTCTTTTTAATGACCTTTTGCTTATCTTGAATATGATATTCTTGGTGTCATCACATAGCTTATCATGTCTTCTGTCATTAATGTTCAATGCATCAAATTAGTTCTTGAAATGTTCTGGAAATTCAGGTATGAGAGACATAAGGTAATATTTTGACTCTCAAGGACTTAATTTAATTTTCTTCAGCTTTAGCCTGAACTTACACATGAGCAATTGATGTTTTGTTTCACAATCTGCGCCTGGCCTGGTTTGAGCTACTGATAATGAGCCTCATCATCTTTTCTCACAGATATAGTTTTATTTCTGTGTATACCATCTGGAGAAGTTCATATATATAACCACTATTTGTGTTGTTGAAAAAGGTATTTGGGATCAAAAAGTTGTTTGTCTTACAATATTTTAACATCTGATCAACAACTTTATTTATATCACCAGGTCATGTATTCCAAATACTAGTCCTTGGTCTTTATTTCCAACTTTTGCAATCCAAAATCCAATAATTATGTACACAACTTGATTGTATGTTTGATCAATAACAGACTAGAGATATTAGTAAAAATCTAGCTTTAGTAGTTGGTTCATACACTTGAATAATAGTTATATTGACAGATTTTCCCTTTTGCAGATATATACATTTTTTTTAGTACTTCCAGATAGATATTGACATATCCATTTGATTTTTTTTGAGGGGGGGTATCACTGCCCTCTGGTGGTCGTGGGAGCTACCCAGCACTGCTCCTGAGAGCCTCTGCTGGATTTGAACCGCCAAGCCCATGGGCCGCGGTCCTGCACTCAACCATTTACGCTGCCGGGGCTCAGCCCTGACATGTCCATTTGAATCAGGATTGATACTCCATTCCTCTTGATTCTGTCATTCTAGGAATAATAAATCATAAGGTTTTCTGATTTGGTTGACAATTTCCAGTCTATTACCCCTCACTAATGCCTAGTATATTGATTTTTATGCTTTTCATTTTTTATGCTTTTCAACTTTCCTAGATTCATACTTAATGAAGTTCAAATCATTAATAGATACTTGTTTCTATTTCTTTTCATTTTGAGTCATTTCCATCAGCAAATGCCAGGTCCTGAAGGTTTTACTTCATTCACATCATTATGATTCCTTTGACTTTGAAATGTCAGCTCTTCGTCATAGTTTGCGTACCTTTTGACCCAAGGGGCTCATCATCTGGCGCTACATCTGACAATGTTCTGATCAGATTGTTGAGGTTCTCACTGTCTGACAATGTTTTGATGCTGTCCATAAGGTTTTCAGTGCCTAGCTCCTCAGAGATGGATAGGTGAGTCCTTCCTCCAGTCTGCTCTTAGTCTGAAGGCTCAGCTGAAACCTGTTCTCTCTAGGTAACCCAGTTGGTGTTTGAAAATATTACTAACACAGCTTCCAGCATCACAGCAATACACAAGCTACCACAGTATGGCATACTGACATGATAGTCTCTCAATACTATTTTACTAAGTATTGAATCAGGAGGTTGTTTTATACCCCTGTTATTAGTTTTTCAGTTTCCAGGGAAGGATTTGATAATAACCTGAGTTGTATACAGGTGATATTACAAAATCATCCATGACTCTTTTACACACAATAGTTCTAAATGAAATAGATGGCATGCAGTAAATTATCTTTCCTCTCTATGAGCAGAAGAGTAGCTTTCTGTGTTCTGGCATGGCTATTCACCCTGCCTCCCCCCAACCTCCCACTTTTTTTAAAACCAGCATTTTTGTATTACAAAGTGTCCTTGAGGTTAGACAGCTGTTATCAACCTAGGCTTTTTTTTTTCCTTCTTAAAATGGGGTGGGGTGGATGTATGTTGCCATTATAAGAAAGTTACCTGGTATTAGTAATTAACTTCTCAAAGCCTGTAAGAGTTCAGTGGAAAGAGTTTAGTTTTTTTGAATGTTAACATTTTCTTAAACTTTGTTAAGGATCTATATTTTCAAAGGAAGTAATCTATGTTTTTCACTTTCATGTCAACCTGTAAGATACCCAGGCCACCATAACTTGGGGATATAATTTTATGTACTTAAATTAAGGAGGATAATTTATTGGGTCAAGGTTCTCCCAACATATAGATAGGTAAATTTAAGTGTTTTATACTTTTGCATATTGTTTTACTGCCTACATCTGACAAGTTTCTAGTGGCATACAGAACTATAATGTTATATTCCTTCAGATATCAAATTCTTAAAGACCCCTTACCCCTTTAAACTTCTATTTGGTTGCTGGCGAGCATTTTGAAAACTCATGATTAGTGTTGGTCCTTGTTATTTGCTGTTGACTGTTATCAAATTTAACTATTTTGAAATAAAGTTTACTAAAAATGCTCAAGCATATTAAAAGACTGTGTGGTACTCTGATAATTAAGTACCTAATGCAATCCAGGCTACATTAATAATGGTCCACAGCTGAAAGTCATTAATTCTGAGTTACAAAACTTCAGAATGAGCTAGTGGAGTAGATTAATTGGCAAATCAGGACTTCATGTATAATGAAAAGTGCACTGATTGATGAAGAAGCGGGCCCTATTGGAGAATAGTAGAAGCACCCTATCCTCATATGTGGAATGAGGATAGAAATGTTGTCTCAGGCACATTTCTTGAAGAGGATCATGCCTGGTTCTGTTCTGTACCGTCTAGCCAGCAGGTAGAAAAGTAAGGCACAGGTTCTCCAGAGAAGCTACAAGAAAAAAAATGCTTAAAGATATGAGTCATCATGAAAACTTGGGGAAAGTGGAAGTGAAAAGAAGTAAATAAAAAGGAGAAAAGACTTAAAAAATGGAGAAAATGAACTATAGTGTGGAATATATATAACTTGAACTATATTAATTACTAATGACTATTTTCTTTCTTAATTCAGGGGAAGAAAATATCCATGACCAGATGACTTACAGAATGCTTCTGAAAAGAACTGAAGAATGCAAAATTGCTGCCATGACCAAGAAGCAAGTTGTTTTTTGGAGAAATCCTGTTCTGAGGATATTGTTTGCTTCTCATTGAAACGATAAAAGCAACAACAACAAAACTTTAGACCAAAGCCAAATCTGTTGCCATCAAACTGATTCTGACTTCTATTGCGCCTATAGGACTCTGCAGTAGAATGGTCCACATAGGGTTTCTAAGGCTGTAATCTTTAAGGAAGGCGACTGCCCCATGCTTCTTCTGTGGAGTCACCTGGTGGGTTTCAACTGCTAAACTTTTGATGAGCAGCCTAGCCCTTCACCCTCGTGCCACCAGGAATCCTTCCAACCACAGAAGACTTCAGTACATCTCCCATTGTCAATAGCAATGAGAGTAGGATTACACTGGTCTTCCTAGGGAGATTCAGAATCTTGCATTGGTGAACATGAGTGAACCAAGACAGCCACAAGAAGAAAAGCACAAGCTAAGGCCCTCTTCAAAATTTAAGGATCCTTCTAGAATCATGCAGACAGATGATTATTTTGCTCGGAAATTTAAAGCCATTAATGGCAACATGGGACCTCCTACTTCTTTAAATGCTTCAAATTCCAGTGACAGTGGTGGCCCACCTAATGGTACCCCAGTGGTACCCAAAATGGGTGTGAGAGCAAGAGTCTCTGAATGGCCTCCTAAAAAGGACTGCTCCAAGGAGGTATCCTACAAGGGACTGTGGGAAAGCCATTCCCAAACCAGTTATGAAAGTGTCCCATCCATCATGCACAATGGACAAAATGACCAGAGAGATGGTCTACAAGAGGATCAGCTTGATCTAGAATTTGTGGAGGCAAAGTATACAATTGGAGACATCTTTGTGCATTCTCCTCAAAGGGGACTTCACCCTATACGACAGAGAAGCAACAGTGATGTAACCATCAGTGACATCGATGCTGAAGATGTCTTAGATCAAAATGCAGTGAATCCAAACACTGGGGCAGCTCTCCACAGAGAATATGGAAGCACATCTTCCATTGACAGACAGGGTTTAACTGGTGAAAACTTTTTTGCTATGCTCAGAGGATACCGAGTAGAAAATTATGACCACAAAGCAGTGATCCCTTTTGGGTTCCCTGAGTTCTTCTCTTGTGATCCTGCAATCTCTCCTAGCCTTCATGCAGCAGCACAGATTTCTAGAGGAGAGTTTGTCCGCATCTCAGGATTAGACTACATGGACAGCACTGTCCTGCTGGGGAGAGACCGGGACAAACCTTTCAAACGGAGGTTAAAGTCAGAGTCGGTGGAAACATCCCTTTTTCGAAAGCTGCGGACTGTGAAAAGTGAACACGAAACTTTCAAATTCATATCGGATCTGGAGGACAGTCGTCTTGAAAGAGGTGTTCAACCTTGGCATTGTCAAAGATGTTTCGCACATTATGACGTCCAGAGCATTTTGTTTAATATCAATGAAGCCATGGCGATAAGGGATAATGTGGGGAAGAGGAAAAACATAACCACGGGGGCTTCTGCAGCCTCCCAAACTCAGGTACCAGTGGGCCAGACGGGCACCTGCGAATCCCCTTTAGGGAGCAAGGAGGACCTTAACTCAAAAGAAAACCTGGATGCTGATGAGGGTGATGGTAAAAGTAATGATCTTGTCCTGAGTTGTCCTTACTTCAGAAATGAAATAGGAGGGGAAGGCGACAGAAGAATTGCTCTCTCCAGGGCCAATTCAACATCTTTCAGTTCTGGCGAAAGCTGCTCCTTTGAATCATCCCTCAGCTCTCACTGCACAAATGCAGGTGTCTCCGTTCTGGAGGTGCCAAGAGAGAACCAGCCGATTCACAGGGAGAAAGTGAAGCGCTACATCATCGAACACATTGACCTGGGGGCCTACTATTACCGAAAGTTCTTCTATGGAAAAGGTAAGGACGAGCCGAGAAGGCTTATGCGTGTGTCGCCAGGGTCATCTGCACAATTTAAGAGTTGGCTTTTCCTTTGCCAAGCAGGGTTCATGGAATGATCCTGCTTTGTGCAAACCCAGCTGCATTAGCGGCATCTCTATAATAGGCCATGCCTCCCGGGTCACTTAAGCTGGTTCTCATAGACTCTTCAAAGATCCCAGACAAGTACCTCTTTCCAAAAACAGCAGCATACTTACTGCTATCCAGTTGATTCTCAAAGTGACGCTGTGTCGCTCTTCTGGGAGCAGATAACCTCCACTCTCTTCCAAAGAGCAACTGCTCTCTTAGAGTTAGCAGCCCAGTGCTTTCCCCACAGTGACACTAGGGATTATTACTCCCCTTTCACTCACTCCCACTGAGTTGATTCTGACTTAGAGCGACCCTGTCGGACAGGGTCGAACTATCCCTGTGAGTTTCTGAGATTGTACATAACTCTTTAGAGGAGTAGAAAGCGTGGTCTGAGTGACTAGGGGTTTCAAACTGCTGACCTTGCAGTTAGCAGACCATCACCTAACTACTCCACCACCCGGGTTCCTAAGCCTCTTTAGTATCTCCCAATTTCCCTTTTCTCATTTGCAGCCCTCAACATAGAGAGGATTCATTTTCCTCCTGATCGGCCAGCTCGTGAGAATTTTCACTGTCAAAGGAACGGCTGGTGTTTTTGCACTGCCAGTCGACTGCCAAGCAGCCAAATGTATAACTTCTATGCCACCAGGGCTCCCAGCCTTTATATTTCAAATGCTTACTGAATTATCCTACGAGGGAGACATCTACGGTGCTGCTTTTAATGTCACACATTGGTCAGTGATTCATGCTAAACAAATAAAAACCCCGATCACTCACTGTCCTATTGAGTTTCTTTTCCCCAGTGTATATTACAACATATTCTTCAGGGCCAGATTTCTCAATTTCCACATTTCTGGTCCCTGCCTTCACTCCCAAAGCACTTGAGGAGGTTGACTTTCCCTGCTTCAGACCAGCCACACTTGTGGGGTCTGCTCCTGTCCTTTAAGAATAAAGAACTCTGCATTGGTATGAATAATTACAAATTAACTTACTTTGAGTTTACGTAGTGTTGATTTTCATCTTAGGAATGTTTATGTATAATCTTTAACTCTATTTGTTTTGTGGTGGAGGGCAGGGAGGGGCAGATAACTTAGACCTCAGTTTTCATCTTTTTTAAGATCCTTGTAACATTATTACCAATACGGGACTTTTAAAAAAAGTTCCCATGGAGAGATTATTTGGCTCATTAAGGTCCTCATGGCTTGTAAACTTTTTTTTTTTTGCCAGAGAAATTACAACTGTTAGATTAATAATTTGTTCATTCAACAATAGTTCTTGGTCTACCAGTTGTCTCCCTTACTCTATAAGTCACTTTCCAGTGTTCCTGGTTGGCATAGTTTCTTCAGTACTGCTGTCATCCCAGCCAATAAACTCAAAAAGACCTTCGGCATTCCTTTGGTCCATGCTGTGAAAATAATGACCATTCTGATTGTTTACCCACTGACAACACAAAGTACTGCTAATGGGTAGGCTTTAAGTGGAACATAATTGCTCTTGGAAAACATGGGGAAATAGACTTTCTAAGTAAGAATTTTTTGGTTGATGAAGCCCTGGCAGCCGAAGCATGCAATAAAATGAAATGTCAAGATACTGTGCTTTAAAGCTTTAAGGCAATGAGTCATTCTGGCCTGTGAAATTTGTAAATAGTTTATGATTCACTCTTTAAAAATATTAGAACTTAAGAAGTTCGTATGCATATTTTTTTCACATAGTGCCTATATCTCATTAACACTGAAGTTTATTTCATTCCTTGAGTATATTGCTACCCTTTTTTTATCTTCTCAACCTATGTGGAGAAAAACATTAATGTGCTTTATGTCAAGAGTCTTCACCATTTGACTTATTTAATGTGCTCAGGATCTGTTCAAATAGACATTTACATTGCTTACTTTCTGTTACTCTTTTTAACTGCTTTTTGTGCCTTTTTTCCTGAACTACCCTTTTTGATAGTTTTCAATAATCCTTCCGTAGTTTTCAGATCATAAGATGCACTCCCCTCCTCCCCACCAAAAGTGGGAGAAAAACAAGGGTGCACCTTATAGTCCAAAGGTGTGGTCCCCAGAACATTTTAGTATACTGGAACTATTTGATTCAGAATACTTTTTTCTTGTTTTCCTGCTCTAAAAACTGGTGTGTCTCATGGCTAGGTGCATCATCTGGTCTGAAAAATTACGGTATGTTATATTTTCTTTATGTTTTCTAATATGCTACTTGTCAGAAATGACATCATCAAACTTGTTACTTATGAGTGTGAAATGACCATTGAATAGGCTCCAAAGAAAAGAAAAGAATTTGAAAAAATAACATTAATAAAAAAAAATTTAAGGGTAGAGGGTCCGTGCATGAATTTTGGTGCAGACACAGAGACATGCTCTTTGTTTCTACAAGGGTGCTGTGCATGTTTTCTGGTTCTAGGCTTCCGTCAATCTGTGAAGGAGTCAAATAGCTAAACGGGACTACTCATAAGGTAGAGAAAGCCGAAATTCCACATTCAGACTTCTGGCCTAGGGTTAATCCCTCGCTTCTACAAAGTCTCTGTATATCGATTGGCAAAATGAGTGAGTGGACAGCATCCCACTGTCGTTTTTGTCCTTGATGATCTGTGACTCTGAGGAAGGTGTTGTTGCACTAGCTAATGTACTCAGAGCATGGCTAGATGTGGCAACAAGGAGAGGGAGAATAGACGGGACTCTTTTTCCAGTACAGCTGTGACCGGGCCCTTGGCTTTTCCTATATTTAGCTCTTCCCCTGAGGCCTGGTTTGACTTTAAATGAAATTGGCTGACAATAGCATCTGCTGCCACTCCCTCTGGTTGCTTTGTAGAGACCAGCTGATATTGCAACCCACATTCTGGAGGGATCAATAGGGCTGGGAGGGTTGGAGACCACACTGTGAGTAGACTCACACTTTTGAGTTAAGCCCCCAGACACAGCTGTGCTGATCTTCTTATTGCAGCTATATCACAGGTTGCAGGAGCATAATTTTTTAAAAAAATATTGTACAGGCTGGCACGCGTGATTTTGTTGGCAATCTTTTCCTCTTTTTAAAATTTTTGTCTATCCTCTTTCAGAATTTCTGAAATGCCTTTTTTTAAAAAATGTTCTTCAGTTCTGTGTGAAACTTAATTTTCAAAAGAAGTAAATACCTCCGATCACAGAGAAATGTTTAAAGTACAGAACTTTAATGATGTGGTTTATGGTGTCCTAGCTACTTAATGCGAAATGCCTGCTTGTTATGCCAAGGTATATTACTATGACACATAGACCCTAAAAGGCTTTTTAATGACTTTGTAGAAGGATTTATGAAGGAGAGTGGTTTGCCACAGTTAAAAGTTTAGCAACACTGCTTGCTTGTCCAGGCAAATCCATCTAGCCTTCAATGAAGCAGCTGGAGATAGCAAGCACACCAAATGTTCAAATGTGCCTTACTTTCGCTGGTGGTGATCATGAAGTGATTATTCAAAGTGTTTGCAATGCTATTGTGTTTTGGATGAACCTCATAGTAAAATAGCTGTTCACTCCTCTCTGGCTTTTCTATTGTAGACAGATGTCATGAAAGGATATTAAATAGGCATTCTAATTGTCTGTTTCCACTGATGAGCCAGCCATTTGGCTCCCACATGCTTGTTTCGATGCCCTTTGGTTTTCGCTGTACCACAGCAGTAGACTCTGCCTTTTTTTGAATCCCACGTGGCCCTTGAAAGTGCAGCCTAAGTCCTGTATATGCAGCGTCTGGAGGGCGTGGGAGTGAAGCAATCCATAGGGTCTTGTATGGGAGTCCTCCTGCCCCTGTCACACAGACAGGATAGTGCAGAGAGGCTAAGTCAATAAGTTTGGGATAGAGCTAAAACCAGAGTGAAGGGAAAATTGAGCCTCTGTGGTAACTCCTCACTGAGTGGCGTGAAATGAACCACATCATTTTTCTAGCCGTTGTAGCATTCATTGTTTTACTATATCATTCTTCAGAGACTTGAACTGTGTTCTTCATTCAACATGGAGGGGAAAACTGAGAAAGATTAACTAGCAGAAATGTTTGTTTTAGAATTTTTAGGAAGTGTCTAAGTAATGTATGATTATAATGGGAAAGAAATGGAGAACATAAGGGATGACTCAATAAAATCACCCCCAAATCCACCAGATATAATTACTATTAACACCTCCATTTTTCAGTGTTCAGCCAGTAGAAAGATTAAAGGCTTGTCTTAAACCAGGCAGTCGTATAAGTGAAGTGTCAGCTAAGTCCACATGGAAGAAGAACACCGGTCCCTGGAATTACATTTCATGGACTGTAAATAATAAAACCCAAGATCAGATGAGGGAATTGTGTTAGAACTTAAATCCAGAGCACCCAGGGTACAGAAGACTATGGGTGATAGTGAGAGGCTCAGTCCATTTGCCAAATTTCCACAAGGTTTAAACTTCTCTCGAATTCCCTCAGCTCTTTGATCAGGAATATGACGAGTCTTCCCTTCAGAGATAGTGCATTATAAAGTAGATATAGTGGATACTGCAGATAGTTAGGGTAATAATTTTCATATCCTATTTTTCTTTTGACCCAGTTTTAAATTTTTTCTAGTTTCTATTTGTTTTCTGTGTTATTGAGATTTTTTCCCTCTTTATTTTTATTTATTTAATTTTTTTTCAATGATTTTATTGGGGTGTTTTATAACTCTTATAACATACATCATTTGTATCAAGTATATTTTTACCCATGGTGCCATATTCATTTCCAAATATTTTCCACTTGAGCCGTTGGTATAAGCTCTTCTTTCCCCCTCTCCTTTTTTTTAATGAATCATTTTATTGGGGGATCATACAACTTCCATCACGATCCATACATACATGCTCTACCTCTGACCTACACCCCCTGTTGGAGGTTTTTGTACGTGATTTTCTTTACATGAAATCCAGGATAGGTGAATCTTTAAGGATAATACCTAGATTAATAGTTTCTTAGGGTTTTGACAAGGGATGTTGGAAGGAATGAGGAGTTAAACAAAGCATACAAGGAAGAAGAAAATGCTTTGAAATTGTAGTGAAGATTGCACAACTCTCGTGAATATACTAAAACATTTGAATTGTATGATATGTGAATTATATTCCAATAAAATAGCTTAAGCTTATTTAGATGAAAATATTTAAAAGACAATTTCATCTTTTTCCATGTATTCTTATCTGATACAAGGTGTATTTGTGTACACGGCACTAACCCATGCTTTTTTTCAGGAACTTGATTTTGAAACTTACTCTTCTGATCATTATATATAAAACTATGTGAACATGATAATAGCTGTTTATAATTTTCATTATTCACCATAGCATACAGGGGATGCCAGGTAATTGCCACCCATGTTCTAAGAAAATGAGTTAATGACTATGAGGCTAAGTTAAAAAGTGTCACTAACAAAAGAATAGAAATTTTATTAAATGAACATGTGATGTTATTATCTCTCAATATGCCCTCCATCTATCACTATGCACGTTTGAAGGTGGTTTTTCCACATAAATAACCCTTCCCAAATAGTTCTGCACTCTTCAATTTAAACCATTTCAAAATGACAGCATGTGCATCTTTGTGGGACTCCAATAATGATTCTTCTTAGTTTTCTTTGGAAGCCTAAAGGTACAAGATCAGATTATTAGGGTTTATGGTAAGATTAACCAACAAAATTTCCATAGGGCAGCCATTGCTACCCTTGAAGAATGAACAGGTGCATTGCCATGGTGAAAAAAATAAAATGTTCCTTGGTACAACATATGCTCCCCTATCATTTAGTGTTCTTGGAATGTCAATCAACACCATCCCTCTGGAGGGGTCACAAAATTAGCTCAAAAAATATTTGAGCTGACCTCTCTGCCTTGAATTTAGTTTGCCTAGCAAAACCCCTTGTAAGCCACTGTTTTGATTGGACTTTTTTTTTTTAACATATCCTAAAGATATTAAGACAAGCTTATTTCTAGGAAAGATTGTCTGTGACTCTGCATTGATCACAGAAATATGTTTAAACACGAAGCATATATTCTCATGCTCCTGTAATTGAAATCTACCTATAACACAACTATTATTAAACATTCTAGTGAATGTTCATACTACCAAAGTATTAAAAAATAAATAAAGAGTATGTTTACTTCAAGAAATAAAAGAAAGTTACAGTTAACCTCTTACCTCTTCCAGTTGAGTGTGAGCTCTATGCTTAGTTACTCTTTTGCAAAAATAAAATATGAAAAAAGCAAATTTAGAGTGGAGAAACTTGTCAAACACTGTCTCAGTCAGGTGATTTAGGTTAGCATCATGTTGATAAGATACTGGGATGGTTGATATGAAAGGATGAGAATTACACCTACCACTGTGGTCTTCCTTCCAAAAACCCCTAATAATTATGAGAAAAACACAAAGCAATATCAAGTAAGAATATATTTTACTAGACACTTGACTCTCACATCCAAGAATTCTTTCTAAGTTTTTCTTACTGCCTAAATCTTTAAGTTTGCTATAACTATTGCCCTTTCTACATAACTCACCATTATCCCAGTGCTGTTTTTGAAATTCATTAGGATTTTAACAGAAGAATAATACATTATGTATAACTCTGCTAAGTGAATAAAAAGAAAAGATTCTTGTAGAATTTGTGCACTAGGTCTCACATCTGTCTTTTTGAAACAAATTGTCTTTTTTGGTGCTAGGGAATTATCTTGTTACCAGTAGGCTGAAGGGTCCATCATTCTAGTCAAAGTTGGAGGTCAAATCCTTGGTGAATAATGGGTCCTGAATGGCAGGAGAGGAAGCATCATTGTTGGTTGAGAACACAGCCTCTGCATTTAGACGGCCAGATCCATATCCCAGCTTGACTTTGGGGAAGTCCTCAGATCTCTCTGTGCCTTAGTTCATTAGTTCTCCCATGGATCTGTTTAAGTAGAGAAACCTGTGAGAGCTAGACCTTGATGTGACTTTGGTTTTCCAGATCTCATGAGCTTTTCACCGTTGACTGGGTACAGCTTACTGCTTCACGGTCTCCGATAATCTAGCTATGAAGTAGCATCCACTGGACAGAATTGGACAATGGGCTCGAATAGTAGAACATATTTGAGTTTTCCTTCTCTGACAAGTTTCCTTCTCTGACAGGTACCATGTTCCACAAAGGCTTTCTAATCCCGTGGAGTTAAACAGTCTTGGAAATCAGCAGGAGTAATTCTACTCTGCCTTCGAGGGTTGCTATGAATTGGAATTGACTAGAGGAGAGTAAGAATGTTTTGTCAATAAAAACAGGTTTATCAAACTCTGGTGGCACAGTAGGTTAAGCAGTAGGATTTTAATCGAAAAGCTGCTTGTTTGAATCCATTGACTTGTCCATGAGAGACAGGTAAAGCAATCTGCTTCCTTAAAGATTTATAGTTTTACAAAGATTTATAGAATTATACAGCAGTTCTGTTCTGTCCTGTAGTACCGCTATGAGTAGGAATTGACTCAACAGCATGGGTTTTTGTTTCTTTAATAATGGGTTTAGATCATTGCCTGTCATAGTATGAACCACCTAAGTGTTTCATAAATACATTCGTCAGACCTTTCACTATAAAATGAAACTATTGTCCACCTTACTGGTCCAGTATTCAAATGGAAATTCTTCATTTTAATGGTTCAAAGATGTTGAGAGAAATAAGTAGAAAGAACCCTATGGCAGAGAGGGCCCTGGAGAAAGGTGTCTGGTAAAGTCTGCCACCTATTCTAAACACATACACTTAAATTTTGCTAATGTGAAAGCTGTAGCAGGAGTGTATACACCTTTACATATCACATGAACCTAGGTACATAGTGATGCAAAGTGCACGTGCTTTGAATTTCATTCCTTGTTCCCTTCCCCCACACTTCTGGTTTTACACAGTCATTGAAGAAAAGTAATAGGAATTGGACCCTACTAAATTCATGTGAGTGAATGAGCACCATTTAACAATAATAGTGCTATTCTAAGACATGAATTCCTTCCTCAATAGAGAGGGTCTTAACCTCTCTGGGGCAATATTCCCTCCAAGAACAGAGCTCCCATTGAGCTTGGTAAGAAGGAGTGGCCCGGGTGCAAATGAGATGTAGCATTCCCTGTCATCATTGTGTCAGGTCCTTGTGGCTGGCAACACCACATTTGAGTTTTCTGTCTTGAATGCGTGCAGTCATGGGTGGCTACATTCCACCATCGCTGCGTTTTGGAAACTTGTCAAGGATGGTGTGTTATTTCAAACCAGGAGACATTTTTAGGTCCAAAGTTATCAATATGTCTTTTCAGCTTGTTAATTAGGAACTGGACCTAAGGAACTATTATTTATATAAGAAGAATTAGCACACTGATATAGCTGTAGAGTGAGGCTTGTGTGATTGTTAACTAGGAAAACTTGCTAGCACTTTCTTATTTTTACAATAAATTGGGAGGCATTGGTTCTCGATAAAAAAATCCTCCTTTGCCATAGAGGATACCTGCACCTCATGCATAGCCACCACCTGCCCATCAGGGAAGACTTGAAGGTTGCTATTACTCTGTACAGATTTCAGTGGATTTCCCAGAAGACGGGCTTGGAAGGAAGCCCTGAGAGTCAGCTTCCAAAGCCATTCGAGTAAAACCATGTGGATCACAAAGGGCTGGGGACTCAGGACTGGGTCCTGTTTCATTCCATTGTGCATGTTGTTATCATGAGTATTGGTCACCTTTGAAGAGCTGTTGGTGCAAGACATGAACAAAAATTTTAATTATCAAGAGTTGATGAAGGATGGAGGCGAAAAATTAAGGCGCTGATACCAAGGCCTCAAGTAGAAAGAAGATGCTTTTAAAAGGATGATGGCAGCATATATACAGATGTGTTTGACACAATAGATTGATTGTGATAAGAGCTATGAGTCTCCAATAAAATAGTATTTTTTTAAAAAAGTAACTTGGAAACAAAGGAATTTGGAACAAAATGGCTTAGAAAACCTTCCTCGGTAATATCTGCCTAGAATTTGTTTAGATCCAAAATGTATTTCACTGTTTTTCCTGATTAAAAAAATAAGAACTACAGGGCAGTTTTTATTATTAACGAGCCCTACTTAAGCCTTTCTATAATGAATTCTTAGGCAATTTTCCTTCCTATTGTTTTCTTCTTTCATTCCATTCTTTCAGCCAATAATATTAAGAATTAAGGATCATTAAAGGAAATGTCTGATGGTCCATCACACTGCTTCAGACAAAGTATTTTGCTTCTTCCTTTAGTTTTCTTTTAAGTGTATCTTTCATGCTAGTCCTTATGTTCAGGGCTGAATATTTAAGTTATTCTAATTTCATTATGTCTTATTTTATAATAGAAATGTCTACCTGAATTTATTCACCCTCGAGTTTATTTTACATCAGGGGACTTTTAAGCCCAAACTGCATGAGCTTAGAACCTTGCAACCTCTTTGTTTCAGTTTTATTATATGTAAACTAGAGAAAATAGTAATACTTCTTTAGAGTTGTTGTTGTTAAGAGCGATTGAGTTGGTTTGGACCTAGAGCAACGTGGTGCACAGAGGAATGAAATCCTGCACCATCACAATTGTTCCCATGCTGGAACCCATTGTTGTAGCCATGAAGTCAACTCATCTCCATGAGAGCCTTCCTCATTTTGCTGTCCCTCTGCTTTACCCAGCATCATGTTCTCTAGGGACTGCTATCTCCTGACACTATGGACAAGCTATTCAAGAAAGAATCTTGCTTGTCAGGAGCTTTGTGGTTGCACTTCATTTACGATAGATTGGTTTAACCCTTTAGCCGTCCATGGCACTTTGATTATTCTCCTCCAGCACCACCATTAAAGTGCACCCATTCTTCTTCGGTCTTCCTTATTCACTTTACAGCTTTCACATGCCTATGAGGAGACAAGTGACTCATGGCTTGAGTCCGGCCCACCCTCAATTCTTAAAGTAGCTTCCTTGCTTTTCACTGCTCTAAAGAAGATTTCCCTAATGCAATTTGTCCTTTGCTCTCTTGACCACTATTCCCATCAGCATTTATTGGGCATCTAAACAAGACAAAATCTTTGACCGTGTCAAACAGTTCTCCACCATCACGATGCTATCTCTTATCTGTCTAGCTGTGAGAATGTTGGTCTTCTTGGCACTAGGTTGTAATCCATAGTGAGGAATGTAATCCCTAATATTCATCAGCATGTGGTTCACCCCTTTTTTTCAGCAAGCAATGTTGTGTCCTCTGTATATCAGAGGTGTGGTAGTTACGTAATTTCGTGTCAACATGAAGACATATAAAAGTATAGGGGTGGAGCTTATCCTGTCATTTAAATCATAGCCTGATGGTGATTCCTTGTGGGCATGACCTCATACAGAGAGCCCAGGAATCTCCATTTATCTCTACCCTCACCTTCCTCCTGGCCAACCGTGCTTGTTGCCAGAGCCCTGGGATGTTACCACCAC
This sequence comes from Nesogale talazaci, assembly GCA_004026705.1. NCBI lineage: Eukaryota > Metazoa > Chordata > Mammalia > Afrosoricida > Tenrecidae > Nesogale > Nesogale talazaci. The sequence goes on along the minus strand of PVJH01001831.1, from coordinate 136,761 downwards.
CACTGGATCCACACAACTTTACAGCGGCCAACGTGGAATCTTCTGGCATTGTGCATCATTGCACGTGGCTGCATGAGTCTGGAGAGGGACTTCTGGACTAGTATCGGACTTATGGTATATTGGCATCACTGGGTTTGTTTCTCTGGTCAACGTGACCTAACACAGTTGTTTATAATCTTCCCTCCAATCCTGATGCCAAATTTTTCTAGGTTCTCTGATAATTTGCTCAGCGTATGAATTGAATAAGTATGATGAGAGGGTATAGCCCTGCCACATGCCTTTCCTGATTTTAACATTCCCTTGTTCTGTTCACACAGCTGTTTCGTGATCCATGTACTTGGACTCATCCAGCATGAGCACACGGAAGTTTTCTGGAATTCTCATTCTTCTTAAGACTATCCTTAGTTAATTAGGATCCACATTAGAATGCATCCAATTAGAATGCATTGGCACAGTCAATAAATCACAAGTGAAAAGCTTTCTCTTTTTCTCTGCTTTAAGCCAAGATCAATCTGACCTCAGCAGTGATATCTCTTGTACCATTTCCTGCTCTGCATTTGGGTGGAACCTCTGGCAGTTCCCTATCAATGCAGTGCTGTAACCATTGTTGGATGTTCTTCAGCAAAATTTTACTTGCATGTGATATCAGTGATATTGTCACATAGTTTGAGCACATCGAGTCATCTTTCTCTGTAATGGGTACACACATAGATCTCCTTCAGTCCTTTGGTCCAGTAGCTGCCTACCACATTTCCTGACATTGAGTGAGTTCTTCTTGTGCCTAATTAGCTTGCTAAAACATTTCAATTGGTGTTCCATCAATCCCTGGAGTCTTGCTTTTGGATAAAGCAGATTGAATGTCTTCCTTCAGCAACATTGGTTCTTGCTGATATGTTGATTCATTCTGTTTGGTACAGTGACTGCGTGTGTACTCTTTCCATCTTCTTTGGATGCTTCTTTCAATGTTTAGCTCATAGTATCATTCAAGATTGCAATTCAAAACTTGAATTTTTTTATTGAGTTCTTTCAGTTTAATATATGCTGAATGTGTTCTTCCCTTGTGGTTTTCTAATTCTAGGTCATTATAAGAGGGGGTACCCCCCAAACAGAAGTTTATTTCCAAAGATGTCTATTTAAATTTTTTTTACAAAACAACTTTATCACCTTCAAAGTACCCCTAATACATTTAATACATTTGTTGAAGCTGGGATTTTGGGCAACATTTTTCAAACTCATATATTTGGATGGCTGACAGCACTGCCCTTGTTTTTATCGTTCAATCACTGACCTTTCATGTGCCCCTTCATTTGAGGAAACAGTGAGCAGTGAGCACAGTAGGGTAAGATGCATGGGGCAAGAAAGTTGTGTTAGTCTGGGGAAACTAGAGAAACAAACTCATAGACACACATATGGTTATAAGGGTATGGTTTATATACAAGAGGAATAGGATATTAAGGAAGTATCCCAACCCAGTCCAGTTCAAACTCCTAACTCTGGTATTAGCCCATATACCCGATGCCAGTCTCCAGCATCTCCTTCCGATTCACAAAGTCACAGGCCAGTGGGTGCAGAATCATGGCATTGGCAGGGGTCTCCCCATGGCTCCTCGCTTCATGGGCTCAGGGTCCATCAAAAGCATCCAGTGGTGGTAGAGGCAACTCAGCGCTGGCAGGGCTCTCCACAGGGGCTTTGCCAGCTTCAGAGGTCTAGTTTCCGTCAGGGTAAGGTGATGTGGCTTCTCCTCTGTCTCCTTCAGCTCCTCAGACTCTGTCATCTTGTCTTGTTCATAATTCATTGTCTCTGAGACTAACTTCCAACAAGTGGGGAGATAGCTTCTCATCTCCACAAGGGAAATATCACGAGATTTCCCAGAAATCTCAAGAGAAAGCCATGCCCACACGGAGGCCTCATTGGCTACTCAATGGCTATCTCCAGATTAATGGCTAGACTCCACCCCTACATCTCAATCATGAAATTAGCATAAGCACATGACCGCCACAGACGTCATACTGTTTTGTTTGTTTGTTTTTTTGCTTGAGGCTCTTTTTGCTGGCCAGTCAGAACCTTAAGCTCAACTTTAACAGTGACCCTTCATATTCTCTTCCTCTAAAATTCTCTGAGCAGAGCTCCAATATAGTCCAGATAACTTCCCTATCTTCAATGGTCTGTCATCTGCTTCAAGCACAAGTCCACGAATTTGGTCAACAAGGTTGTCTATTCAGAAAGTTGACGGACCAGAATGAGGTTCATCATCAATTGGCATCTCACCTTTTTTGAAATGAGAAAACCACTCATACATTTGAGTTTTTCCCACAGCACTGACCTTGTTAACTCTCTTCAACATCACAACAGTTTTTTGCACCATCTCCCCACTCCCCCGCAAAAGAAAACATAATTTCACAGCCCCATGCTGTTTTCTTAAATTGGCCATCCCCCAAAGCCAGGTTCAAGTGAAACTGGTTTTACAAAAAATTTTACTGTGACCAGAGAGAACCTTCCCAGGTGAAGCCCCTGGGTGCACTGACTCCTAGTGAATTACTCCATAATTGTCTAAGGGGGGGAGGGGAGAGATGCAAATTTAGAAAGTCCTGCCCAGTGGAGCTTTTTCCCTTTAATTTAGAGCAAATTAATATTTGCCTTTGTCTTCTCAAGCTGTCCTTTGAACTTTTCATTTCAGAGCAAATTTCAGAGTGTCTTCTGATATCCATTTTAATCTTTCTTTCCTGTCTTTTTAATGACCTTTTGCTCTCTTCATGAATGATGTTCTTGATGTGGTCCTCTCACAGCTCATCAGGTCTTCTGTCATTAGTGCTCAAGGCATCAGCTCTGCTGCTGACATGCTCTCAAAATTCACGTGGAATATTCTCAAGGTCATATTTTAGTTCTTGTAGATTTGTTTTGATTTTCTTCAGCTAGCACCTAGATTTATATGTGAGCAATTGATTATCTATTCTACAGTCAACCTCTGGTTTGATTTCATCTGTTAATCATGAGCTTCACCAGTATCTCTTCCCATTGACAATGCTGTTTCTGTGTATTCCATTTGGAATGCGTGTAGTGTTGTTGAGAAAGGAAATTGGCCGTGAAAGTGTCAATGGTTTAGAAAAATTTTATCATGCAATCTCCAGCTTCATTTCTTTCACCAAAGGCATATTTTGGAGCTACCATTCCTTGTGATTATTTCCAATTTTTGCATTCCAATCAATGCATCTTGCATGTTCGATCAATTTCAGACTGAAGTCATTGTTAGAATTCAATTTCTCTATCAGCTTTTTTTTCTTAAACAAAAAAATGTAGAATAAAACCCCAAACTAACCACAATAACAAAGTAAGCTAGCTAAAACCCCCAATTAAAAATAAATCAGAAAATGTTGAAAATTAGAAAAAAAGGTTAAATGAATCAGAAAAGAGATCAAATGTAGCTTTGTAAATTGTAACTGACTGCATCTGTACCAATCACTGTCCAATGTATTTGGCATGATAGCAGGGCTATCACATCCCTCGTCCATGGTTGGAAGAGAGTCACCAGAGAGTTAATCCATGTCTGGACCCCGCAGATGGTTATTAGGCTTCCACTGTCATCAATACCTTCTGCACGTCAGGGGTTTACAATTTAAGTTCAAATACCATTCCTTCCTTTAGATTTGGTTTATATTATTTACAATTCTTAGATCTTGTACTTCTTCCATGTGGACTTAGTTGATGCTCACTTCGATGACTGCCTGCTTGAGAATAAACCTTTAAGACCCTGGACACTGTTGTCACATTTAGACACCACCTTGTTTCCTCACCACACTTTGAGGGCAAGTATCAAGCAAGCCCATGTCTTAAGAATTAATTGTTCTCAGATTGGGGCTAGCATTAAGTGCAAACCTAAACTCTACTGTAATGCATATATAGTTCATACATGACTCTGGTGTACCCTAGGTATCATGGCCATTTTATGTAAGGGAACATTACCAGTCATTCTTCTGGGAATCACTTCCACTGCTATATAATTGATTTCCCAAGGCCTGTTTTGACAGTGAATGCCACACCATTCCTCTTGATTGTGCTATTCCTGGCGTAGTAAATCACATCTTATTTAGAATGGCCAATACCAGTCTCTTTCAGGTCACTGCTATTTAGGATATTACTCTTTACACCTTCCAACTCATTTTCTTTTAATCACTTTATTTGGGGTTTATACAACTCTTACCATAGTCCACATATACATATACACATATTTTATATTTGTATATATATACATATATAAAATATGTCAAGCACAATTTTACTTTTGTTGCCCTAATTATTCACAAAACATTTGCTTTCTATTTAAGCCCTTGGTATCAGGTCCTTATTTTTCCCCTCCCTCCCTGCTCCCCCTTCCCTCGTTAATCCTTAATAATTTATAAATTGTGGCGTAGTGGTTGTGTGCGGGACTGCGGCCCACTGGGATGGAGGATCAATTCCAGCAGTGGGGCTGGGCCTCCTACTCCCACCACCAGAGAGCAGTGATGCCCCCCCCCAAAAAAAAATTAAATTACTTTGTCATATACTGTCCAATGTCTCCCTTCATCCACTTCCCATTGTCCATACCCCAGGGAAGAGGTTATATGTAGCTCCTTATAATCAGTTCCTCCTTTCTACCCACCTTCCCTCTACCCTCCTGGTATTGCTACTCTCACCACTGGTCCTGAAAGGATCATCTGCCCCGGATTCCTATGTTTGCAGTTCCTATCTGTACCAGTGTGAATCCGCTGGTCTAGACAGATTTGTAAGGTAGAATTGGGATCATGATAATGGGGAGGAAGAAGCATTGAAAAGCTAGAGGCAAGTTGTGTGTTTCATTATCATTAAAGACAAATGTATGCATAAGAAATGTGAAGAAAGCTGATGGTGCCTGGCTATCAAAAGATATAGCCTCTGAGGTCTTCAAGGCTTGAAGGTAAGTAAGTGGCCCTCTAGTTCAGAAACAACAAAACCAAAAGGATGAAGCACACCAACCTGTGAGGTGTTGAAGGGATCAGGTATTAGGCATCAAAGAGCTAAAAATTATATCATTATAAATGAGGGGGGGTACAGTTTGGGGACCCAAAGTCCACCTGTAGGTAACAGACATCCCCTTACAGAAGGGTTGCAAGGAGGAGATAAACCAGTCAGGGTGCAGTGTAGCAATGACAAAACCATTTCATTTTTTATGATTTATAATATTCCTAGAGTCATACTTAGCACATTTCAAGTTCTGATTATAAGATTTTTGCAGCTGTTTCTCCCTACTGGGAAAAGTGCCCATCAATAAATGAATATTCAAAAGGCTTGCCTTACTCACATCACCACGGTGGACATCACTCCAAGAAACCAGTTCCTCTTGGGTCACTTTTTAATGCCCTTCAATCTAAAGTCCTAGACTCTGGCATTGCTTCTGACAATATTCTGCTTCTATTCATTAGGCCTTTAGTTTCTGCCCATGTTTCCAACGTTTGCATAAGATTTTCAGTGGCGCCTTCATCTGAAGTGGGCAGCCTCCTTCTTTTTAATAGTCAGTTCTCAGCCTGGAAGTTCCACTGAAACGTGTTCACTTTAGATGACCTGGCTGGCATTAGTAATACCAGTGACATATCTTCTAGTATCACAGGAAGACACAAACAACCCTAGTACAACAAGCTGGTGGTCTTTATTGTTAGGGAGGAAGAAATGAGCTAATATTGTAAAGTATGTTCAACATTATTGCTGTCTAAAATTTTTCCCAATGTATCTTTCACTAGAAAAAAAAGTATCCTTCACAAAGCAAATTGCATCTTTCTTTTTTTAAATTCCTCACAGCAAATTCAATAATCAAAATAATGAACATTGCAAGGTTATAAATGGGAGGCTTTTGTATCATTTTGACACAGTTATAAAGCTTCTGCACTGCATGTCAGTGATGAAATATGAGCACAGATCAAAAGTGGCTTGTATCTTTAGTATGCTTATAAATGGTGCTTGTGACCTGCTTGTACTGACACCTTTCATAAAGCATCTAACTGCAAGAG
>PVJH01001831.1:0-130644 GCA_004026705.1 Nesogale talazaci | reverse complement strand
AAACTACTTGGGGCTAGGGTCTGATATGGCCCTTATTTTTCTTTTCCCTTTCCAATTCAGAGTTAGTTCTGTCTCTGGTTTTGTTTGGTTCCTTTACTGAACAGCCAAACTGTAGCACAGAGTACGTGCATCCTGTTTTCTACAATACAGTCTTGTTAGCAGTGTTTTAAAATCTTGTCCTATTGCATTGAAATGATATGTGGATGTTCATTCAACTTCTCAACAAACTTTCAACCCTGCCATCAAAAGATTTTGTTTGATTTACCCATGAAGCACTTTTATTGAAAATGCCTGTTTTAAATTATGAAAAAATCTGATTGATTGAGAGTCTTCAAACTCTACTTCTGATGCAAGTTTTCTCATTATCTTCTTGTTCGGGGGGGAGGGGTTCTGGTAGATTAGCAGGTCATTTTTTTCATAGGGATTTACTTAACTATTATTCTCCTTAAAACTTTGGGAGTTCTTCCGATGCGGTGATGTGTTTCATGCATTCATCACTGCTTTTCTGAATGCATAGTATTCCATTGTATGTATGTACCACAGTGCACAATAAGAAAAAATAATATCAATTTGTAAATTATTAAAGGTTAGTGGGGGAGGGGAAGGAGGGGATATATGGGGAACTGGTACTGGGGGACTAAGTGAATGGGGAATATTTTGAAAGTGATGATGCCAACAAGTATGCAAATGTGGTCTGTGTACAATTGATGTATATATTGATCTTGATGGGAATTGCATGAGTTCCCCATAAAATGATTTATTTTAAAAAAGCAGGGGAAAAGAGGAGCTTATACCAAGAGCTCAAGTAGAAAATATTTGAAAATGAGGATGGCAACATGTGTACAAGTGCTTGATACAAATGATGTATGGAGTGTTAAAAGAACTGTAAGAACCCCCAATAAAATCATTAAAAAAGAAAACTTTGGGAGTTGGCAGAACCAGTGTTCTTCTCTTTTGTTTCTTCCAACAGTTTTATTGATATAAGCTTCACATATCATATACTTTTATAGTTAAATTGTTTTTTAACAATTGTTTTTCACAATCAATCCTAGAACACGTTTTCCCTTCCACATTCACTTTATATATGCAATCTTTCTGTGTTTCATAAACTCGGAAACATCAGAAACAATAAAAAACAAAACAAAACAAAACAATATATAAAGAAAAATAAAGAAGAAAGAAAAGACCACTGTCAATCCTAAAATTAATACTAAAATAATCCAAGGAGAAAATTTCAATTGTGAAACACTTGAGAAGTATTTAAACCGAGAGCAAATTCAATATTTAAGCAATTCTTGATGGGTGGACATTTAATTGATAACTCTGCTAAAGCACTGTGGAGATAATCATTTTTGGGTAAGCATTTTTTTGAACTTGTGAGATTGCTGCGGCAAAAGAAATATGTGCAATATAGTTTGTCAGCCTTCTTCCAGAAACACAAGAACATTCTCATGGTGACTTGCCATTAAGCAAGAACTTTTGATCTACCTTTCCATTTACCATTTACCATGTGTGCCTACCGAGCTTCTTTGCTGTCAATGTCCTCTTTTACCAGTTCTACTGCCTTTCATCCACAGGGCAGATTTTGTCAACTGAGTCTCCTTGGAAAATGAGGCTCAGCTCGCCCTCTGGGACAGCAGTGTCCATCTCCCACAGCCAAAGCATGTGGACGCCAGTGTTGACAGTGTAGATTTTGGTGTGAAAGAAAGCTAGCCTCTGAGAGTCTTGTGGGGAGACTGGGTGCTGGGCAGTGAGTTAGCTGCAGCCAGCACATTCTCTTTATGGCCTGAAAATTGAAGAGTGTATTGCTTAAAAATTCCTGAACTTCTAAAGCTTTGTGATCTATATCCTGACCTCTAAGTAGCACTCTCCCTAAGGACTGAGATGCTTCTGACATTTTCTGTGACCTCAGTTAGTCTTAAGGGTAAATATTTTAAAATAATCATTTTACAATGGGCTCACACAACTCTTCTCATAATCCATACACACATCCACTGTGTCAAGCACATTTGTGCATTTGTTGCCATCATCAATCTCAAAACATTTGCCTTCCATGTGAACCCCCATATCAGTTCCTCATTTTCCTCCTTCCTCTCCACTTGCCCCTCCCTCATGAACCCTCTATAATTTGTTATTTTTTATCATATCTTACATTGCCTGATATCTCCTTTCACCCACTCCTCCACTGTCCCTCCCTCAGGGATGTGGCTATATGTAGTTCCCTGTAACAGGTTCCCCCTTTCTACCTCACCCTCCTTTCACCCTCCTGGTATTGCCACTCTCACCATGGGTCCTGAAGAGATCTTCTGCCCTGCATTCTCCATGTTTCCAGTTCCTATCTGTACCAGTGTACATTTTCCTGTCCAGCCAGATTTGCAAGGTAGAATTGAGATCATTATAGTGGGGCTGGGGAGTGGGTAGGGGGAAGAAGCTTTTAAGAACTAGAGGAAAGTTGTGTATTTCATCAATGTCACACACCACACCGACGGGCTCATCTCCTTCTGGTGAATCCTCTGAAAAGGGATGTCCACTTGCCCACAGATGAGCCTTGGGTCCACAATCTGCACTCTACCTCATTCATACTGATATGGTTTTTTGTTCTTTGATGCCTGATATCTGCTCCCTTTGACACCTCTCATTCACACAGGCAGGTGTGCTTCTTCCATGTGGGCTTTGTTGCTTCTGGGCTAGATGGCCGTTATTTACCTTCAAGCCTTTAAGAACCCAGACATTTTATCTCTCCATTGCTGGGCATTATCAGCCTTCTTCACCACAAGAATTTGAGTTCTTTAGAAAAAATAATAAGGTAGCATACCATATTCTTGTCCACTTACTTACATAGAAGCTATTGAAACATAAAATCAGTAAGCAACAAACTTGAGGTTTGGAAGTAGCAGAAATGTCATCTGTCTATCTGGATTCTGTTTGAAACAAAGAAATAGGCATGGGTCTGGATAAACAAAAAGGGGACTTTTATATGTGTCACCTTTGGTGACACTAGATTCCCGAACCATTTTAAAAGTTTAATTTCTAATAGAATTAATATTTCATGACATTTTCCATATGATATTTTTTGCTTCGAATGGGATTTAATCTCCTAAGTGATTATAAAAACAACCTGGTGACACAGTTATTAAGCACTTGATTTCTAAGGCTGGAATCTTTATGGAAACAGACTGCCTCATCTTTCTCTTATGGAGTAGCTGGTTGATTGAAACTGCAACCTATGATAAAATGTTGATGCTATGAGAGCTACTAAACTCAACTCACTGGCTGTCAATCAATTCCAACTCATAGAAATCTGATAAGACAGGGGAGAATCCTTTCAGTCATAGACACGTTTTAAATTCATTAGAAGCCCTTGTGGTGCTATTGGGGAAGCAGTAGATTTAAAACCACTAGCTGCTCCATGAAGAAAGAGGAGTTTAATCTGCTTCTGTAAAGATTTACAGTCCAGAATTTCTATATAGGGTCACTATGAGTTGAAATGGACTCAATAACAGTGACTTCTTTTGTTTATTCTTGGTTTAGTGTCTTCAGAGTTCCTTAAAAAAAATAAAAGAAGATAAAGGGTTGAGCCCCGGTGGCATAAGTAGTTGAGTGCAGGACTGCAGCCCGTGGTCTTGGCGGTTCAAATCCAGCAGTGGCTCTCAGGAGCAGCGCTGGGTAGCGCCCATGACCACCAGAGGCAGTGATGCCCACAAACAAACAAAAAAGTTACAATCAGAATAGTGGCTTCTGAGACTATCTGCTGGTCCAGTTAAGTTCAGGCAGAGAAGCCAATTCAGAAAGCTCTGGAGACAGATATATGGGGTTTCCAGGGGTGATCCTCATAAAATTTCTTCAAAGAAGCAGGATGATTATGGGGGCTTATTATGAAGTTTTAAAAAATAAAACTGCATTGATGAATAAAAGGCCAAGAAAGTTGTGCCTAGAAATGCTTCCTATCACCAAAATGCAGCTGCTCATTCTTCAAGCAGGGGCTGTCTTACAAGAATTTTTTTGGATCCAGCCTTCTTCAGGCTTTGGTGTTGCCTCCACTGAACATTTTCAGGGAATGTGATTTGAGAGCAAAGTTCTTCAGAGAAGGTTCAAAGAGCTGGAAGCACTGCCTTGAAGAAATATAGAGGGGATGTGTTAAGAAAGTATAACTTTCCCTTTTGATATTTTTTAAATTAAAGTTTTTGTGAATTGGGATTCACTCAATGGCAGGTAGTCTGTTTTTTGTTTTGTTTTGTTTTTTAAAAATCTTGTAACTAAGGCTTTTTGGCTTATCCAGGACAATATACCATTTTGTGTTCTCAGTAGCAATAAATGAGCGTTCCAATTTCTCTGTGTCTCTGTTAACTCTTTTTTTCCTTCTTGGTCTGTTTTGTAGTTGTTACCTTTCAAATCATTTAAATTGCTAAAGCCACCTTGCAGATGTGAAGTCAGTGCACATGAATAGTTGTCAGATGCTAGAATTAGTGATTTGATAAGCTCAGCCTATGATTCTCACCTTTATTATAATATTTTTAATTTTTTGTTTATTCTCCATCTTCTTAAAATAGTTTGAAGCCTTTTTGATTCATGTGATAAGATTCAATGATTAATTTAAAGAATATAGCTTAATGCTGGCATACACTAATGCCAATATCAGGAATTAATAAAATGATCATTTCTTGAAGTAGATAATTAACTTTGAATCTCTGTTGTTATTAGAAATTTAACTTCAAGTTCTTATTGTTCTGATTAAAGTCAGTTTTGTATTTAATTTCCCCAAGTCCCATTTTAAAAAAGTATATGCTTTATTCACTTGTGGTATTCATATTTGTAACGGTCCTCTTGGTTATTATCAGTATACCCAAGGAATAGGTTATCATTGGAAAGGAGGGGGGGGCTTGTTTCCTTTGTGTAATTCCAGAACAATACTAAGTTAGCAGTTCACTTTCCACTCTTAAAATATCTACCTTCTTGTCTAGCCATTACCTATATTCAAGAGAAGTGACTTCATCTCATTTCATTGGAAGCAGTTAAACATTATTTGCCTTTTCAAATTCTGGTCCATTTTCACTAGTACCTTTGAGTAATGTTTACTTGGATTGGAGCAGATATATTCTATTTCTTTGAGTTCATCTTATTTTCTACTTCGTGAATAACATTCATTTCTTAAAAACGTCAGGGATCTACACGTAGCCTCCTCCCTGGGACACGGACTACAGGGAAGTGAGTGTTGGGACACATTGTACAGTGTACAGGATGAAAAAAATAATTTGGAAATTTCTTAGGGTTCAAGGGGAAGGAAGGGGAGGAAGGGTAATATGGGGAGCTGATAATGGGGGCCTGGAGGGAGGGAGAATGTTTTGAGAGTGATGATGGCAATGGGTGTGTAAAAGTGGCCTGCATACAACTGATGTTGTTAGGGATTGTGATGGGAGTTGTATAGGCCCCCAATAAAATGATTCATTAAAAAAAGGGGGGGAGGGGAAAGGGGAGTTTTTTTTTTTTAAAGAGGAGCTTGTACCAAGGGCTCAAGTGGAAAGTGTTTGGAAATGTATGTGGCAACATGTGTGCAAATATGCTTGATACAGATGATGTACTGAATGTTGTAGTAGCTATAAGAGCCCCCAATAAAATTATTTTTTTAAAAAAAGCTTTTGTGTGTGTGGCTTAACCGTTAGCATAACAAATATATTTGCAATACCTGTGTTCCCTTCACCCTCCAAAAAATGTTATAAATGTTCATTATATTTTAAATGAAAATTTAAGAATAAAAAAAAAAAGATTCGCCCAAATCAAGAAGGTGACATTCAAATAAGATAAATGTGAAGTCTTGCATACAGGGTGGAAAATTTGATTTTGTAAGTAAAGACCTTGGAGAACTGACCCAGCAGCAGTTCATTAGGAAATAAATGAGTAGCACCTGGGGTTTGAGTTTACCACCTGCTTTGCATGAATTATTGGTGTGATGGAGCTGCTAAGAATAGGCACATGCCTTTTATAGATGCATTAACAAAGGTCTGCATAATTGCTCCCTGTGTTTTTCCATGTGTTGCAATATATTTTAAGTATGGAGTGAGCCTGCTCACTTTAGAGGAAAAAGATTTGGAAGTTATGACGAAACATTTCTGAATGGATGTAGCAGAACACACTAACAAAGCATTTTGACCAATAGTCCAAAGTGGTGTGACAGCTTCCTAGGTGCGGGTGGACTTCTGTAGTGTTCACCGTGTCGTCTCACTGTTCAGAACAGTTGCTGGCATGTAGTAGGCACAGAATAGTTGAACATGAGTGAAACAATATCTGACAAGGGCAAGCAGAAGCACTCTACCTTCTTCAACTGAAGACCCTGTGCAAAGAGTTGTACTCTGATAGGCATGGGATTGTCATCGACAGTGAGTCCATGGCACCTGTTTTTTGTTTTGCTTTTACTGAGTGAAGGACCAGCAGCAATCCCATTGGAAGGGTATTCTCAAGAAGTTTCCTGTGTCAGATGGAAACGACCACACAGAAATACATTGAATCTAATTCTTAGTATTAATAAGGGCAATTTCACCTCAGGAACTTGGTGATTTTTTTATGTGTTTTCTCTCATTTGCTGACTTTTGCTTCATATGCATGTGCTTGAGAGACATGGTAGTTAAAGGGTGCTTTTTGCCACCCCAGTGATCACCAAAATTGATGAGTATGTCTGATTACTTAGTTTGGGCCCCCTCAGTGTTTTTACTTACCCAAGAAGGTGATGATCCAGATGAAAGTCAGTCTTTCAGTAATGGCTGTACACATGCCTGTGACCCTCATTTGATTTGTAGCAAATGCTTTCCATGAATATGATTCCTGTGCTTTTCTATGACAACTTTAAGAAAATTTCTTGTGTTTCTGAGCTAGTGAAATGTGAAATGAGAGAACAGAGTAGCATACAATGAGAAATGTAAAGACACATCTACCATGGAAACCGAACGCATTGATCTGTTGTGTTTGCTCATCAAGTGTACCTTGGGGACCCATATGACCCTTCCTTAAAAATGTGATGTGCGTGTTCTTTGCTCTGTTTCCTTTGACTCAGTGGATCTCTTCTGTTATAGAGCACCAAAACTACTTTGGAATCGATGAAAATCTGGGCCCTGTGGCCATAAGCATCCGGAGAGAGAAGGTTGAAGATGCTAAAGAAAAAGAAGGGTCCCAATTCAACTATCGTGTAGCTCTCAGGACCAGTGAGGTAATGAAACTGTTCTGCCTTGTGATTGACCTTGGGCTGAAGTCTGAAGATCAATTAATATTATGCGTAGGCAGTATGCCTTACATGTATTTAGGGCAGCGATTCTCAACCTGTGGGTTGTGACCCCTTGGGGGTTGAACCACCCTTTCACAGGGGTCACCTGATTCATAACAGTAGCAGAATGACAGTTATGCAGTAGCAACAAAAATAACTTTATGATTGGGGGTCACCACAACATGAGAAACTGAATTAAAGAGTCATGGCATTAGGAAGATTGGGACCACTGCTTTAGGGCATGTTGGACTATTGATATTTTTTTTCTCCTAAGTTAATGATTCCACCACTATTTTATATAAAGATCTACATGTATACATTTTTCCATAAGTAAACTTGAGGACATGAAAATACCAACTACAACTATGAGTTTATATAGAATACTTACTAATAGCTTTAATAACTTAAAATTTTTTCATGCTGACCCAAAATTTGGCAGTGTGCTAAGTGCTTTACATGTATTTCCCCCATCTTATGTGATATAGCTGACACACGTCATAGACGCACAATTTCCTTGCAAGTTTCTTAATTCATGATGAGAGAAATGAGCTTTGCACTTTAGCAGTCTGTCTTCAGGGTTCCCCAAACTCTTGCAATGTCTCCTGCCCCTCTCTCCCTGCATAGGATACAGTGTCACAGTTTCGAGGGGACCAATATCATTTACCTTCATAACAACTTCACTCTGATTCCTTTAGTTTGCTTTCAGTGTGTCCTTGAATTTAAAATTTTATTTCACTTTTTGTATAACAAAAATGATTTTATTGAAAAAAGCTCTGATAACATTCAATACACCATTTGTATCAAGCATATTTGTACACATTGCCATATTCATTTCCAAGTATTTTCTACTTAAGCTTTTGGTATAAGCTCCTCTCTTCCCCTCCTTTTAAAAATTTTTTTATAAATCATTTTATTGGGGGGAATTTTCTTTCAACTGACTTTAAAGACAAGCATTTATGGTACTTGAAAAAATTAACACTATTATTCTGATACTTTCCATGAGTGTTAAATAGTGATTTTGAAAGCCAGTTTGTATGAGCATATGATAAAATTATAAAAACAGAAAGTTTAGGGGCTAGGACAGGATAGGACACTAAAATCTTAGCACACACACACACACACACAATCAGATAGCTTGATGTAGAATGTTTGAATGGATTTAAATAAGTTTGTTATTTTAATCAGCATCCTATCTCTACCTACTCCCATTTTATTACACCTAGGATAGAGATTAATCCATTGCTGGTAGTACTCTGAGTAATAAGTGAAATTGTTACAGAAATGATACAGTGTAGAGCGAAATGGTAGAGGTGCTCATTTGTGTAAGGAGTCAGATTGGTCTTTTGATCCACGTTAGTCAGATGACCGACCCTGAGAGGTGCAGACAGATGATACTCTTGGTTACTATCCAAAGAGTTGGTAGTTTGAATCTATCCAGAATTGCCTTAGAAGAAAGAACTCATCATCTAGGTCTTGAAAATTGGCCATTGGAAACCTTGTGAAGCACAGTTTGACATCATGCAGTTTTGAGTTAGGGTCAGCTTGTGGGAAGGGGGTTGGTTTTATTTTCCAGAATGTGTATGGGGTTGACTAGTTCTAGATCATCTTGACAGATTAAGAGTGCATTTCCCTAATTAAGTGCAGTCTGCATGAACATCTGTACCACTGTGCATTTTGTCTCCTATTTAGGCTTTCCAGTGATCAAGCATAATTTAATGTCACTTTATAGACAGTTTAGTAACTGCTAGCTACATGAGCCTATTTAAAGTAAAAGCAAACACAAACCACGTATTTGCAATTGTGGTTGTTGGGTGCCACTATTTTAATTGCTCAGTACTAGGTCTGAGATTTGTATTCTAATGATGATCCCATGCGCTCATGGCACATATAAGGGTATAGAGCAGATCACAAGTGAAGCTCAGTGGTGATCATCTGAACCCTGAACCACCCTCCCCAAGCTATCCCTACAAGGGCACTATGTCTAGGATATCCCTGGGTACCCCAGCTCAACCTAAGGTAATATCAATAATCGATAATAGAAGAGAAGAAAGGGAGTGAGATAAAAGTGTAAGGCATATGCTTACAAGCTGATTATTCACCGAGAAACAAATTATTCAATTTCCCCTGGTAATTAAAAACTTCCATAGGGTCCTCCATAATCTAGGAAAAGGTGACTTTTTCAGCCAGACTGGTCTGTTTTATTGCTCCTAGGGGGCTGCGTCGCCTACTTGGAACACTGATATAGCACAATCGTGAAAACAAGAAAACTAAGTAAGGCAGGATGGAAGGAAAACAATTATCCCCTTCATTATAATCCACATATGAGAAACAAAAGGTCCTTATTTTGCATAGCAGTACCTTGTCTTCCTTCTCCTTCTTCATTGTTGATTATTTCACATTTGATTATTTCAACTCAGGCCTAACTCTCCCCTGATCTTTGTATCCAAGGGTAAGTCAAAAAATGATTCATACAGAATCACAGAAATCTTTATATTAAAACATGTATATCAATAAATGATGCTACTCTTTTCTTGATCTAGCTCCCATCTGGTCCCATGGTGGTTATTTCATCTCTCTAACTCTTCCCCGAAACATTCTGTGCTCTTCTATGTACACCCCCTCTGAATGACAGTATTAGCACCCCAGAGGGAAACATAGTGTGCTCTTTTTTGATATTCTATTAGGTTGGGGGACAAAATAAACTCGGAGGGGTAAGACCAGAGTTCAAAGATGGATTGCACAATGTTTCTCAAGGAAATTCGTACAGGACAGCCTTTGCTACCCTAAAAAATGAGTGCTGTGCTGTCTGAATGGAAAAAAAAAGTTTCTCTGCACAACTTTGTTTGCCTTTTTCTCACTCGTGTGATATTCCATTTTCATAGTAAGCACCCATGTTTGTCCTGCTTCTTCCTGGGGGAAAATTTACCAAAATTACCCTACTGAGATCCCAAATGACAGCCCTATATAGCCTACTCTGCTACTTTTCTGCCTTGAGGATTCCAAAAGGTATCCTCAAAACTCATTGCTTGACCGGACCTCATTTTTTTTTGGGGGGGGGCACCTTAAGGAGACAAAAGACAAGTGTATTACTGAGAGAACTTGTATGTAGCCATCCACTGATCACATAGAAATGTTTAACCATATCTTATTTGGAGTAAGCGTGTGCATTTGTAAACCAGAATCCTAATAACAATATTCTATTACTTACTTTTGTAGTTTTACTACGTGCTTCTTCATAGTGACTATTTTATTCTCCTTTGCCAGGTTAAAAGATAGCTTTGGATCTCTTCTTTTTTTAAGGCAACTATAAAATTATATTTCAAATAGGTTAACAGGATTCATTGGTAACTGAACTCCTTACCCCTCTCCACAGCTTACAACACTGAGAGGAGCGATTTTAGAGGATGCTATCCCCTCCACTGCTAGACATGGTACTGCACGTGGACTGCCTATGAAGGAAGTTTTGGAATATGTCATCCCAGAACTGAGTATTCAGTGTCTGAGGCAGGCTTCAAACTCACCCAAAGTCCTAGAGCAACTACTCAAGCTTGATGAACAAGGGGTGTGTATAACATGCGTTTGGTCTTGAGTTTGGGTCTGTATGTGTAAATATTTATTTAGAAATTTCCCATTCTGTTTTTTAAAACTGTTTCTTTTCGATGCCCCAAAGTATTTTCTCCTGCTATTTCCCAAATATACATTTATACTACTTAAGAAATATGACTCTCTTATGACTCATGACTTTTATTGTTTTTACAAAGATGATGGTATGTGGCAGCCAGCAAGATCACATCTGATTGTATAATTATTAGAGGTAGATAAGTGCCTTTTTCCGGAATTTAAAAAATTCAAGTTGGCGCTTTTCCAGAACAAATATTAACTATTGTCGACTACGTTCAAGGCACACTTTCAAGGCACACTAACAAATGTGCACAGCAAGGACTGGGAAGTTTGAAGCTGGCTGAAACCTAGCCCACTAGTTCTCTAGTAAGACCTAAAGAACAATGATTTCTAGAAAAGAGTTGATAAGAAATCTTAGAGAGTTCTCTATTCTAAATCCAATGTCTGCTTTGGTAAATCTCTTTTGAGAAGTTGCATTTTAATTGGGCCTTCAGGCTTGGGTAGGATTTCAAGAGGGCGAGAAGGGTAGTTGGCTGTTTTAGAAAACCATGCTTAGTCTAGTTTCTCTTCAAGGACAGGTACTTGTAGGGAAGTTGTAGAAATAAAACCAAGAAACTAAATGATGGAAACTTGTAAGACCTTGATTTCAGACTTCAGGATTTCACTGGATTCAGAAGGCAATAAGACACCATTGCAGACTTTGTTTGCAACAGGAGGTGACAATCAGAATTATATTTTGCAAAGATTACCCTGATAGGCTAGTGAGGTTAGAAACTGGTGGCGATCTGATACTCAATCATGTAATTACTGACATTGTCTAAGAGCGATTTAGTGATGAACGCAACTAGATGGTAGCCCAGAAGATAGGGGAAACAAAGGTAGTTTGCCAAGTGCGTGCAAGGTATTTTAAATGTGAATGGGTTTCTGTTTAAATGCATGCTTTAAAAAAATAGACCATGGCTAGGTATATTTTCAGAATTTCCCAAGGAAAATTCTGTTACATGTTTTAGAGGGAGTCAAGAAGCTTTTGGGTTGACCCAGTAGTAGTAATTGTGATGAATTCATCTGTTTGTTATTTGAGAGGACTGAGATTCTAAAAATGATGAAATTGTAATTGAGCTGTCTGACGAGTTAGCACTGCATTATTAGCATGAAGCAGGCACCTTCACATTCTAAATGGGTAAACCTAAGCTATAGAAGTCTCAAGAGCTCAAAGTCTGATGCTGTAGAAACAGCAACCAAATTAATCTAAAATTAACCATAGTATATCCAGAATAAGCTTACAAATATGGCTGGAAAAGTATGTGGAATGTAGAAAATATCCACAAAATAGGAACAGGTTGAAGCAGGCATTTTATTGTGGAGAGAGCAGTATAGGCTGGTCCAATTACTCAAAGGTCAAGTGGATTTAAAGAGAAGAACAGTATCCCATATTTTGCGCAAGAAGAATTAGTAAAAACTTGCTCTATTATGATGAGTTCTTTAATCCCTTTATGCTTCCAGTCATTTTTTGTTCTTCATTTAAATGAAAGTGAATCACTATGCTGAGGTCAGGTTGCTTTGATTGCCTGTTGGGTGCCCTGTGTGGTCCCTAAAGGCCTCCCATGTTTCCTAGTCCTGAATCAGGAAATCTTCACAGCCTGGACAGCCATGCAAATGTGGATTCTCTAGCAGAGCAATATTAAGAGTAACAAAGCAGCTACAGCTGACGGTACATAAAAATGAGTACCTTGGATGTCTGCAGCAAAATATTCTCAAAGATAGGCCAGATGTTTCAAAAATTAAGTATTTTAAGCACTTTTAACAAACACCTATTTACCATCTGATATCAAGGAATTAATGTTTAAAACTGGGTTAAACTTGCAAGCAAATGAAAGCTTTTCATTGCCTTTCTTCTGAGGTGACATTTGTTCAGTTTTGATTTGCAAGCCTATTTTCTTGATAATGTTTAAGCTTAAGCATCATATGCTTTCCTTTCCCATAACTTTTAGTTAATATCTGATTCCCACATTACATGAAGAAAAGATACTTAATCTCAAAAGGTTACAGTAAAAAAAATTCATCTTTGAAAGGCTGTACACAATTTTATAGCTTCCTCTTTCCAAAAAGTTGTCTCTTGGGAGTTGTAACATATCTATAAGTTAACACCAAATTAATGCTGGTGGGTATTTTTTGTTTCTGGTTTGTCTGGTGTTTTTTTTTTTTTTTTTTTTTTTTTTTTTTTTTTTTTTTTTTTTTTTTTTTTTGCTTTTCCATTTTTCTAATAATAAATCTGTCCAGTAGGGAAAAGGCTAATTTTATATCTTGAGGATTCGCCCCACACCCCCTCCACCCCCTGCCACACAAAATTATGTCCTGTCCTAGAGGGTCGCTGTGAGTCAGAATTAATTCAATGGCAGTGAGTTGGGTTTTTAGTTTGGTTGCAAGTGTTTTCTAATCTTGAAAAGTTATTTAACAGATAACCCAGAGTGCTTTCTGCCATTTACTCATGTTGTCAGTTTCTGCTTCCTTGATGTTAGCAGCTTAGTGTTTCACAGCTTAGAGCTTAGTCACCAATAGGACTCCTTCAGACTGTGGTTTAAAACCCAGGAAACACACAGTCTCTTTGCCTCTGAGTTAATTGTGACTCACAGTGTCCTATTGGACAGAACAGAGCTGCGTCTAGGCTATAGAGCTTTCCAGAAGGGCAGCAGAAAACCTTGTCTTTCTGCTGTGGAGAGGCTTGAACTGCTGACCTTACACATTGCAATGTGTAAGTGAATTAGATCACTAGTGCTCCTACCTGAGGCATAAAGCAGATGAAAAATGAAATCTTGATCTGAGAAAAATTAGTGTTTTCATGCATGAAACATTGGAGTCTCTAATTTGCTTTGTATATTTGCTGTATTTTTCTAACCTTTTGGTATGTGACAGAAGTAGCTGTGCTTGATATTGTGTTTAGATTGTTTCCACCAGGTTGTCTATGAAGAGATTCAGGAAACACATAGCTCTTTTCTTTGATCAAGTATTTCAGTGTGTTGCTTTACTTAGTTACCTAACAACTATGATTGGTATTTTGTTCTGAGTCATTAGCAATATTTATTTATACTAAATTCCACTTTGTGGACCACTCATTTGGTGAATATCAAAAGCAATGTGGTGCCCATAAGGCAATTTTTATAGACCCTGGAGCTCTGATGCATAGGCTATCTGCCTATTAAGAGCTCTGAAATCTAATTTAACTTCATCCCCTGTTTCCCATAGTCCAGGACCTACTTGGATGGAAGCTTGAATCCTGTTCACTGGTATGGTTAAACACAGTCTGGATTGTTAGATTGCAGGAACTCAAGGTATGAAGTTATCAGGAGTCAAATGTCAGTAAACAGAAGTGTTCGGTCATTTGGCTCTTCCCTGAGTGTGGAAGACAGAAGAAATATCAAAGACAAAAGCCTCGAGAAATTGGTTCTTTGCTTCATCAGAATGAGGCCGGACCATTCCTCAATCTACTATGCTGTAGGCTTTTTCACCAAGAATAGACATGAACAGAAGGAGGCATAATATCCTACTGAGATTCCCAAGCAGCCTGGGACAAGCGAAGGTGTGACATGGAGAGCAGATTCATCCTCACACCCAAGGAACATTGGAGGCCATGATGACACATAGATGAGGTGTCTAGAGGATAGTCTAGACTGGTGCGAACGGGCTCTGAGATGGAGCCACAGAGGGTGGAGCAGAGGACTTATGAAGGACAGCCAGCAGGACAGATGAAGTCTGTAAGTCAGGGTTCTTTGATAGAGGATTTAGTTCTAGATTTAGAACAGTAGGTAGTAAGATGCATAGATACTCCTGACTTGTGGGATATTTGAAACATATGTGAATTTGAAGTGTAGTTGAAATATTTATTTTGCCATCGCTCATTAAAGCGAATAAATATAGAGCTGAGGATCTCTTCAGAGAGTATAAGAAGAGTCAAATCTCCACACTGTCAATTTGTGAAGCAGCCAGGAGAGTTTGCAATAATAACAGTGGTCTTGATGCCACCAATTACTGAGACCTTCAGCATCCCGGGTAATTGTTGGTAATTATAGCTGTTTCCCAAATGTACTTAGGATCCTGAGATGTTTTCTGAACCTAGGATTCATTAATGTTTATCAACATAAGGTGATTTTTATTATTTGTAATGATTTTCAAGCACATGCTGTTTCCATGAAATGGCTTTAAATATCCATTTCTTTTCATTCCATTTTCCATGAACTTTTTAAAATCCTCTTCATATGGTATCTCTTTTATTTGGAAACTCGTGATCAGACATATTTATTCCTCTGGATGAATGGAATTCTTCTCTTTCTTGGCCCGACAAATTAAATACCTGATGCTTACACACCCCAGCTCATGCCCTCACAGCCAACATACAGATCATTATCTCCATTGTGTGATGAAGGAACTACAGCTCTGTTTGGAGTTTAATATTGTGTTCTTCACCTATTAGTCTCCAATCGGGGCTGATTGACTCAAGTGGCAAGTAAGTGTTGTTCTTCATAGCACACAGGGCTGGAATGCATCAGAATGTAGTAATGGCTGACTCGACCTTCTAACTTCTGAATTTCTCCCGATATGCAATGAAATGCTTCCTGCAGCTTTCTACACTACCCAAGTACTTTACCCTTTTCTTTTCTCCCATAACATGTTGGCATTAGTTGATGTGGGTGAGCCTGTTTCCATCACTTTCCCACCCTAGGGAAATGGGTATCACATTGCCTTATTTTACTGATATTGTCAACTACCAATCTTGGTTGAGGCTCTCTTGAAATCCTGGTACTAAAAGTTAACAAACAGTTTTATGAATTGTCTTTGAAGCCAGATTTTTGGTAGATTGAGAGTCTCATCTTTTTTTTGGTGGGCGGGGGGGGGGGGGGGGGGGCTCACTGCCCTCTGGTGGTCGTGGGAGCGAGAGTGTGGTCTTATGAGTGAGAAGTAATTCCTCTTTGGGAAAATAGGCAAGTTGGGAAGATGTATGAGAGTCCCCATTACCCTTAGCCTCCTGGGAAGAAGCCCAGGACTTGCACTATGAGAGACAGAATACAATAGGAACTCTTCAATTGCTATGAAAATTCCTTATTGTGAGAATTAAGTAGAAAAAGTAAAAAATGTAATAAGTACTTATAATTGTTCAGCCAGTTACTTTAATAAAAACAGAACATTCTATTTGCATACTCATACATAACAATTTCCACTTAGTATTTTTTCTAATAGACTGTAATTTGACATATTTTTTCCTAAAAGCCTTATATACTATTATATACATTCAAATAAAAAGCATGTATTAGGAATGAGGGAATAAAGGGGGAAATTAAATTTGCAGCTTTTACGTCTGACTTGATAGATAATGCTAATTACTGAATGGTGTGTAGAAGACTGACTATTTCCATGTTTTTACTTTAAAATAGATGCTTGAACTTGGTTTTTGGAAGCCTGGCTACCACTTTGTGGCTAGGATCATATAGTGTAATTTTAGGCTTCCGATAGTTATCCAGCTGTACTTCTGGTTTCTGGCTTTATGACAGGCATACTTTGTGTAATCGTGCGTCTCTTGATTGGACTTCACAAATAGCGGGTTTGTTGGTTTTTCAATTGAAGGTTTGTGACAACTCTGGCTCAAATAAATCAGCATCGTTTTCCAGGAACATATGCTTATTAGTTCTTGTCGCGGTATCACATTTTGTTAATTCTTACACTATTTCAAACATTTTTTTCATGTTATTACACACTAAGAAGAGCGAAAGCATAACTTTTATATGCACTGGGAAACCCTAAAATTCATGTGACTTGCTTTATTAGTGCGGTAGTCCGGAACCGGACCCACAACAATTCTGAGGTCTGTCTGTTCTTAGCATCAAAGGCACAGTCGTCACCTATTCTTTTGCTTCATTGCTTATGGAAATTGTCCTGGCATGCTTACACAGTGCTGAATTTCTGTTTTTTAAAACTTACTTTAAGTTCGCTTACCTTATACTCCTTGCCAAGTAATTACATTTCTCCCCCATTTCAGCTGAGCTTTCAGCACAAAATCGGGATCCTTTATTGCAAAGCGGGCCAGAGCACGGAGGAAGAAATGTATAACAATGAGACGGCGGGGCCAGCTTTTGAAGAATTCCTTGATCTTCTGGGCCAGAGAGTACGGCTAAAAGGATTTAGTAAATATCGAGCTCAGCTAGACAATAAAAGTAAGATGATGATTTTTGTGTGTGAAAGTTTAATTCTCAAAAGATAGGCAGACCATATAAATGAATGTAAGCCAGTGATTTTTTGAGCCCAGAGCAGCCTAGCAAGCTTCTTCAGGCTAGAGTTTATGTTTCTTCGGGTGAAGATAGAAACACATTTCTCAAGGGGCCTGTGCTTCACATCATAAGCTCAAAAAGTCAGTCATTTTTCCTTTGTAACACCAATAGCAAAATAGTCTGGCATTTCTGGAAGGATCTTTTACTATTTTCTTCTTTCTTCTCGCTTCTTCTGTTATCCTCTTGTTCTAGTGTACCAAGAGCAATCACTGCTCTCATTCCTAAGAGACAGAATAGCCTGAATGCAATCTTTAACTTTGGATATGTTGACTCTAGTAATCAACAAATATTTAGTATTTTTCATATGCAGAGCATTTTTTAGACACCTTGATGGATGCAAAGAAGGCTAAGACATAATCCCATTGCCAGAGAAGAAAAGCATGTTTCATAGAATCATCTCATAGAGTATGTGATTTATGAGCAAATAAAAATATTTCTTCCTTGATTTAGGAAAATCATGTTCTGGTTCAAAACTGTTCTCAAATATAGGTCTCAATTTCCTCACCAGCAAAATTTAGTACATCAGGCTAGAATATTTTGGATACCTTTCACCTCTGAAATAGGTGACTTCATCCTTGAGAACAAAATAAAATGAAGTCAGAACACTAGAGCTATAAGCTGCTAAGCTCGGAGGAGTGTACACTTTGGACCAGAGCCATGGACAATGGCCTATCTATTTTTGAATAGAACTTTTTTTCCCAGAAAATCCATGAGTAGGCTTGTCAGTTTACATACTCCATTACCACTTATGATTGAGTTAAAAAAAAAACTTTTAGGATAATTAATTTCAAAAATTCACTGTTTAATATTGTTTGGAATAGACAGACATTACCACATTTTCCAAAAATACATTTTCCTTCATTGCAATTTCCTGAATCTGAAACCTGTTCATTAGAAACTAAAAGTATCTGTCAGTACTTCCCCTACTAAATTTTGTTCAGTGTCATAGTGTCAAAATAGGAGTAATTGAATATACCTGAGAAGTTTAATCATTTCACCTTTGGTATTCTGTGATTCCATTATCACCAAAGAGCTTGTATATGTGTTTACTTTCAAGCAAATATGTAATGTCAAGGTGCTGAGCAAAGAGAATCAAAATGGTATATTGCCTTCTAAAAAGTTTTCTGGAAAATAACAAATATGTTGGGTCTACTTAATGAATAGTGTAAAAGAAAATACTTTTGTGTTGGGAATAGTTGGTCAACAGATTATTAAATGAATGTTGACCACATATAAATTGAGATTTATCTATATTGATAATGTCAAATAATTTAAGTAGCCCCTTCACTTGTGAAACCTTTTATGTGAATACCTCTTCAGAGTTTCCAAATATAGCAAATGATATCTATCTTGATAGAGAATTTTCAGAGCCACCTCTGAGTCCTACATCAATAATGGAAAGAAGAGCATATATAAGACTTAATAATAAAGAAAACAATAAATGTAAAGAAAATAATAAAGCACTGAAGGTGATCTTTGTAAAATAGAATAAAATAAAATAAAATAGATTTTCTACAATAGAAGTTTAATTTTTTTTGTTTTAAAATTTTCATCCAAAATAACTACTCTCTGGAGATGTAATTTCAAATAAACAGATTTTAAAAGGTGGAAAAATAAACCCGTATATAAAGATGAAAGCTAGCCTATACTCTTGCATGCCTTATTTCCATATATTTTTGTGTTTTCTCCTATCCACATGCAAAATGATTCAGTAAAGTACCCTACAGTTGTTACTTAGATTTTTTGATAGTTTGTTTCAGTTCTTTTTTTTTTGTGGGCATCACTGCCCCCTGGTGGAGTAGGAGACCCAGCCTTGCTCCTGCAGAGCTGCTGCTGGATACGAACTCCCAACCCTGTGGGCCGCAGTCCCACACACAACCACTACGCCACCGGGGCTCAGCCCTAGTTCTTATGCCTGAAACTAAATCTAAAGTAATCTCAGTAGTAGCACAAATGGATTTTGAATTTATAAAAACCCAACTTTTCAAAAGGTAGCTAGGATTCAAATGTCAGTTTTTTAAGAAAACAAGCATATGTCGGCATATTAGAATAATAAGAGATCATATCTCATTCTCCATGTTCTTAGTTCATGTGACTATATTGCTTGTTCTATAAAAAAGGAGGAAACTAGTTACATCACTCACTGAAATAACTCTTTTTAAATAACTATTTTTGTTCCATTCTCAAAAGACGTCTACTCTATGTCATTTTATAGGGATCCGAGAAAGCTCATGCCCCATAATAGCTAAGTAATAACTACACAAATTTACAAAAGGATGGGGAAAGAATAACGCCTGGTTAGTGTACACCTTCAAATAACTATCCCCAGACCCACAATATCCTGCCCCTCCAGCCTCTTTCTTCCTCGGCTTTTCTCTCCTCGTCATGGCAGGAGTTCCTAACCCACCCTCATGAGCCCTGGAGTCAGTACAGGGTAGAAAGAATAAAAGAGTTTATATGAAACCAAAGCTGGGCAAGAGCAGATGAAGAGAAAACTGAACACTTAGAGACAGATGTGATGTCAAGGGACTCAGATGACCTAGTTTTAAAACTTGTGGAGGTTAAGATTTTGTGTGTTTTTTCTCGCTCACTGGCTTTTATAACAATGACCTTTGAAGTGGAAAAGTCTTAAGTTTTATATTTGCCTAACACATTTTCATAATTAATCTTTGTCTTCAGCTGATTCTACGGGAACTCATTCCCTTTATACCACCTACAAGGATTATGAGCTCATGTTCCATGTGTCAACTTTGCTGCCCTACATGCCCAACAACAGACAACAGGTATGTCCTCACCCAGCCTGCAACTTCTATATCATAAGCTCTCAAAATAATTTGGTCTGCTGCTTCTTTTTTTTTCTTTAAAAAAAAGGGAAAAATTGCTTAATGTCACCCCTCAGAACCCCACCCCAGCAATTAAAAACTTCGGTACTGTAATTCATAATCCAGGAAAAAGAGTAGGTGTCTATTTTTGTAGTTTCCCTGGATCATTCCAATGCCCCATTCCTGGAGGGGATGCATCACCCATTGAGAAACAGCATTCTGCACCAAAAGCCGAACCTACTGCCATCTCATGCTGACTCCGAGTGCCACTCCGCAGGGTTTCTGAGACTACCTCTTTATGGGGCCCAACGAGGGCTAGCCAATGGGTCTGAACCATTGCTTTTGCAGTTGGCAGCCCAACTAAATCTCAGATCAATCCTCTGATGATGTAAGTAGTTCCAGATCCAGAACTTACAAGAATCGTGTTTGCTCTTTTCCTTGAATAACCTTAATAATTTTTAGCTAACCTATTACTGGAAATATCATTGCACAAGCTTTACTTACAGTTTTTTCTTATAGAACTTAGAAAGTCTTTCCTGGCTTTGTTGTGTAAGAGACCAAACCTGAAAGTAAATCAGTATCAACAGTGTTATTACAAAAAGGCCAATTATGTAACTTAAAGTTTTTTACATGTGGATACATACCTTATTGTGCAAAATGTTATTTGTAATCTTTGCAATGAGTTCAACAATTCTTCCTCCACTTTTTATTAGAATTATTGACATTTTTTTCTGGAATTAGCTTCTTTAGAGAGAAAGAAAGTGTTACCCTCCGAAGGCAGCCACTTGCTAAAACTAAGACCCTTTAAAAGATTGAATAATACATACAACATAAAAGAATTGATGTAATAACATTTTAAAATACTATAAGGTGAGTTGAACCAGAGTTTTGCAAATATTAGTCATAGAATTACCTCTCCCCAATCCTGCTCCCACCCCAACCTCTAATAATATTGAAATGTCATTTGTCCTCTGTCAGTGACCTCATTAGACCTTTGAGTATTATTTGGGAGACAGCAGGATCATGGGATAGAAACAGCTCATGGCACATCCTATTTTGAGTCTCTCAGACTCAAATTGACCTTTCTTTAGAGAGCAGTGACAGCCTCAGTTTCTGAAAACTGATTTGCAGAAGTTTTCAGCTTGCTCAGGATCTTCCAACACATTCATGGCATGGTTCAATTTTAGTTTTTGGATTGAATTTTTATTAACTAGAATTAAAACAATTTGCTTTCATATTTAGCAACCGTATTCTCCTAATGACATATAATTGTTTCTCGCTCTAAGTATATCAAAGTACAAAGGTTACCTAGAAATGCTAAATAAGTATTTGTCCAATAAATGAAATTAAATGTTCCAAGGCATTACTGTTTCTTTCTTTTTAACACAACATTTTATGAAGGATGTAAACAATGGGCATTTTTCCACAACTAAACTGAGCAGCAACCTTTGCTTCCTCCACCACTACAGCTGACGTGCTTCCCCCTGACTCAGATCCCTGACTCTTCATTTTACGTGCCCTTGGTCCCTCTTTTCATGGCTCTTCTTGGGTCATTGCTAGACCTGGATCTAGTTTGGAGATGGGTTTTCGATATAGTTTATGAGATGGGTTTTCAATCACTAGATCCATGTACATACTTATATATGCTTCAACCTAAATGCTTACATTATTTGGAATAATGCCAAATAACGCCAGTGAATATTAAGTTTAACTTACACTGATAGAGTTGTCTAGCAGATATTTGTGAAGTATTCAGTCATTAAACTCCATGGGGGGTGTTTCCTATAAAACTGATATACCAAGATCTGTCAGTACTCTAGCAGAAATTTAGCCAGTGACTTTTGTTTCCAGTCCCTGAGCATTCAAACACCAAAGCCCTTCTATGTCCCTAATGACTTGAATCACTGGGCTGCAAATTATAGTGGCCCTCTCTTTCACATGAGGCAAATACAGTGAGGGTTGGGTGGGGAAGTGGGGAGTGCATGGTGCACAGAAGGAGGTTTCAAACTCAGCATTATTGTTGTCAGAGAAACGCCCTGTCTCATTTTAATGTATGGAAATGAAAATCTGAGGTTTTACAAATTGTTGGCACCTGACTTTCTTTCACTGGAATTGCCCTCAAAAGATCCTGCACACAAAAGTCAGGAGAACTAAGACTTGAAAATTACGTGTATGGGTCTTTGTCTGTAAAAGAGCAAGAGTTTTAAACATCCCCAAGCTGCAGAGTAAACAAACAAAAACAGCTCTGTAAATTGAGACTCCACTACATTGTAAACACTGTAAACCAAAGACTACTCTAACTTAGTTTTGGGGTTGTTTTTTTTTTAGCTATTTTAATTTGTGATAACCTGTGCCATTGGAAAAAAGTATTCTGATGAATCTTCTGTGAAAGTTAAGTATTTTAAAGAGGAAGGAGATAATTGCCAATTCTGTAATATTATTTCTCCTTTGTCATTTAAATTATTTTTCTAATCATGCGTGGTCACAGGATATTCTGTTTGTTGATGAATGATGTCCCTGTGTAATCTTGGTGTGTGTACTTTTCAAATTTGCTGTGAGTTGTACTAACTCTAGAACTCTTCTCAAATGTCTAACTCACCACATTTGTGCCCCCAAATTATGTCAGAATCAAGATAACACAGCGGTTATATATTGGGCTGCTAACCACAAGGTCAACAGTTCAAAATCCCCCTGGACAGAAAGAGAAAGCTATTTCTCTAATGAATTACAGTCTGTAAAACCCACAGTGGCAGTTCTATCCTGTCCCGTTGGGTCACTCTGAGTCAGAATTGACTTGAGGGCAGTACCTCTGAAATGCCTCACTGAAGTGATGTGTACAGTTGGAAAGCTCAGAATTGAGCAAACTTAACTTGTCGATATATGAATTGTACCAGTAACCTTGGCCTCATTAGCCCCTGTGTTTCTTAACTATTTTAGTGGCCCAGACGTGTGTACATTAGTTCTCATTTCTTATGTTTGTTCTTGTAATAAACCCAGATGAAATCTGATTCTAAGCAATATTACTTATCTTTTGAAAGTTCACCAAAGTTTAATCTATGGACTCTCTCTAACATTAATAAAGGAAAACTATGCAGACTCAGGGAATGATAAGAAGCAGTGCTCCATTAGAACCAGTTTGGCAGTCAAAACCGCTTTCCCAGCACTGTCTCCCCTGTGAGATTCTATTTTCCATATTCTATAGACTACTCATGTTTACAGTATCAGGGATGTTATCAGTGGAAACAATTTTACAAATTAACTGGTCTGGTGGTTTTCAACTTACACTTTGGCAGAAAACTCTTCCTTTAAAGTTTGGTATATTAAATAGAAAAGGAAGCACAGAGCCTAGCTAAACGTCTCTATTTTTAATAGATGCATAAAGTTGGAACTGCTCTATTTGGCAGGAAATCAGACTCCTATGGAGTTGTCTAAAGATTATATTAGAGATTATATTTGAAAATTATTGATTTTATTTAAATTCAACGTTTTCCAAGAATAGAAACTCGATGAGAAGATTGCAATTTAAGGACCAAGGTCTAGGCCTTGTGATTGATTTTATGGAATATTATATTTTTTATTAAGTTCTGAGTTCGTCTTTTAGAATTTTAGATAATCATTAAATAATACAATTTTCTGTTTGACCAAAGCTAGATTAATTTCAGATGTTGCCTCTTTCTGAAAACAAAAGACCCTGAGATCAGCCTTCTCTAGCTTCAAATTAAACTTTCTCTTCCATATCTTCACTCAGACAAAAGTTGCTGCTTCCATAGCCTGATCCCCTCCCCCCACTCCATCATTATTTTTTATTAAGTTAAAAAATATTATTACAATTGAATTACATTCTGTGCGTAGAAGGGAATAGATACAGCCCAGCTGAACTTTCTGCATTGCTTGATCCAGCTGAATGTGTCTGCCTGGCAATTGGTTTGTTTTCATTTGCTCTTAGTTGTTGCACTCAAATCAAAACTGGTCCTGCAAAACCCTTAAAAGTGCATAAGGAACTGAGAGAATAGATCCCAAAGTGGCTATTTCTGTAGCACCTGTACATTTTGGCTGTAGAAGTGGGTGAAGAATCACATTTTCACTTTCCCTGTCATAACAAGAGCTTATTCCTGTTTCACAGTATAAACCAGGTATTGGAATCCAGTAGGATTGACTGTATAATACATTATATATTAATTCACTCTTGGAGTTGAAGACACCCAGCTTTTGTTCCCCTTTTGGAATGGAAAGTTTTATGAGAAATACAGAAAAGATTGACAGTCTTACATGAAGGCATTTAAAAAATGTTACCCAGATATTAATGCCAGAGAGATGTTGGTAACTGGATGTATTCTCGCTTCATGTTTATTGGACTACATCTGTTTAATGTACTTCACTTTTGCCTCTTTCACTTCTGAGTTCTGACTATATAAAAAAATACTACAAACCGCCTTAGAAAACACATTTTATCAAGAAATCATTTAAGTAATTTATGCTTGACATAAGTATTTCAAAAATTCAATTAAAAGAGTTAATTTTATATTATTGTACTTCAAATAGCTTTATACTTAACATTTTGTTATGATTTATGATTACATAATATAAATGTAATTCACATTACCAAATTGCATATCTAAAACACTGAATTGGCAGATGTGTTGTATATATGTTCACAACAATAAAACTTTTGAAACTAAAACAAAAAAATAGACTTTGTATTTCTGTTTTTTAATCATTTTATTGGGGTCTCCGACACTTCATCACAATCAATACATACATCCATTGTATGCATAGCACATTTGTACATTTGTTGTCATCATCATTCTCAAAACATTTTCTTTCTACTTAAGCCCTTGGTATAGATTTTAGATTTCTTAATGAATCCCTACCCTCACTGTCTTTTTTTGTTTGTTTGTTTTCCCCCACAAAGCGTACTGTGTGACCGTGGTTGGGTTAACTAAACTGTCTTAAAATATTTTGGCCCACTTAACAGAAGGAAAGAATATACTTCAAAAGGAAAAAAAAAACCCATCAATTTGGACTGTTGTCAAGGTTACCAGTTTCCTTTAGCATGCACTTTAAATATTCCTATGGTGGAGTAGAAAATAGGGTCCAAGTTTTTTCTTCCAGAAGACAAGAGATCGGGTAGGAATAGAGAGCTTTCCCATTTGCTACGATACTCGTGGCAATAATAAAGGCGCACTCCTGAGTTGGTCCAAGCCCTAGGTGCCAATTTGAGAAGACTGGCTGGCAAAGTAACAACCCACTGTCCACCAGGCCAGGAGGAGCCACAGACTCCACTCCCTGACCTCAACTTAGGTTTCCTGTAGGAAATCTTAGGATTTCTGTGTGAGGTTTGCTTCAGTACTACAGATAGTTCATTGGCTCTGATTAATGCTGGATGCTATCTGTATTTCAAAACGCAGACAACAAGGAGGTTTTGTATAAAATTTTACCTGCAGGAATTCAGTAGGGATTTTTCAACATACAGATTTTGGAAACACTGACTAGCATGTAAAGAACTCTGGAAAGATGAACATTTCACTCCCACTTCCCAGGGCCTTTTATCTTACTAAATCACAAGTTCGGGGGTCTGGCAATGATGTCCTTTCTGTTACCTTGTTTAAGGAGGCTTTAAAAGTAAGGGTCTTTATAGTG
The DNA here is from genome assembly GCA_004026705.1 of Nesogale talazaci. Lineage (NCBI taxonomy): Eukaryota > Metazoa > Chordata > Mammalia > Afrosoricida > Tenrecidae > Nesogale > Nesogale talazaci. The sequence continues at coordinate 104,992 of PVJH01001831.1, read as the reverse complement.
AAGCTACCTGTATTTATGTTTTATAGGTGCCAGATCTAAACAATGACAGGAAGTGGTTGTCTTTGTTTTGATCTTGCTAGTAAAGAGATAAATTACCTAAAATATCCTGCAGTTATACCAACAGATTTTTGTTTTTCTTCTTCTACTGACATGTAGTTCACATGTCATACAATTTAATAGCTCCATAATATGAAAAAGAGCTTTGCAACCATCACAACAATAAGTTTTAGGATATTTTTTTCTCTTCATATCCCCTAACCTTTCCTGCCATGCCCCTAGGAAAAATTAATCCAGTTACTGTCTCTACCACTGTACCTATCCTGGATTTCATATGCAGAAAACATACAAACAAAACAATTAAAACAACAATGACCTGACCAAGGATAACCTTGCTATCATTCAGAGTACATTGTAGGGTGTATGACTGCAGATGCCATAGGTTAAAATGTGACACTTAATCATTTTATCTCGTGTTCTGCTCTCTTTCCAATTAAAGTTGTTCATATTAGCAACTTGTATAAAGATTACCACCTAGGTTAAGATTGAAGGTTTTTTGAGTGTAGATATTATGCTTTCACTTGTAGACATACATACAGTGCCTCATATGCATAAGTGGGTCTTTTAGTGATATAATTAGAGGGAAGAGTTAATGGCAATTTTCACGTAGTTTTATGTGTTCATAGTCATATGTTTGTTCTATGTTTATTCAGTAAATTAGTGCGGGGCCCTTCACTAGGAAGAAATCAAAAGTCCTTGCTCTTGTGAAGTTATGACCTGATAGAGCATTAAGTAGATTAGCAAGTAGAATAGCCTAGACTGGATGTGTGGGACACCACTGTAGTATTGATAGATTACTTTCTAATGAGATGATATCTAAGCAGAAGCTTGATAGTTTATAGTGGTTCTCAACCTGTGGGTCACAGCCCTTTTGGGGGTCTAACGACCCTTTCACAGGGGTAACCCAATTCATATCAGTGGCAAAATTACAGTAATAAAGTAGCAACGGAAATAATTTTATGTTGAGGAGATCTCCACAACATGAGGAACTGTATGAAAGGTCTTGGCATTAGGGAGTATGAGAACCACTGGTCTACGAGAAATGGATCGAAGTGGGCATTCCTGGTAGAGAGCATAGAGAAAGGAAAGACTTTGTTAAAATGTTACTGCTATGGGGTTCCTTCTCCTTGTTATGTTTGTGATTTATAAGATTATAGACTTTGGGTTTTCTTGCTATTGCTTTGGTAGAATTCTATTTTTCTGAAGTATATTTAAAGTGGCACATTTTGATGAATATGCTCAAATACATAGATTACCAAAGTAATTTATATCATTTTTCTTGTGAAAATGACTGTTATTAGGGGAGCACAAAATGCGCAAGTTAAGATTAAGATTTATCAGCAGATCTGTAACCTCCTTTGCAGAAGTTTTCTAAAATACTTTGAGCTCCAAAGAGCAATTATTTTAGAAGTGAAAAAAAGAAGGGATTGGATAGGATATAGGTGAATAGGGAGGAAGCACAATAACATTTTATTGAGGGCTCTCAGAGCTCTTAACAATCCATACATCAATTGTAGCAAGCATATTTGTGCATATGTTGCCACAAGTTGAATTTTCAAATGAAAGATACACTTAAATATTTGATTTCCTTTCCATAAGTCTTTTGGATGCAGTTCATTTTTTCTTGCACCAAAGTTAGACTGACTAGCAACTGGAGAATTATTCTACTCTTCTACATAACTCATCTAAATGAAAAGGTTATACATACGCACACACTTATGCATACACAAATATATATATATATATATATATATGTATATCTCAGAACTCTGCTTTTCTGAATAACTTAAATTGAAAGGTGTATGAACTACAGGTATTTGCATATGTTTTGGGGAAAATATTCATTAGAACTTATGTGTGCATATGTTCACTTTCTTGACTACAGCTTCTAAGGAAAAGGCACATAGGAAATGACATCGTTACCATTGTCTTCCAAGAGCCTGGAGCCCTTCCTTTCACTCCAAAAAGCATCCGGTCTCACTTTCAGCACGTCTTTGTCATTGTCAGAGTGCATAATCCATGTACGGAAAATGTGTGCTACAGGTGAGTCAGTGCTCCTTGCTCCGCAAACCAGCCTTTGTGTTCCCAGTTCTTATCTTGCCAAAATAGCTTTGTGTTTTCAACTCTTATCTTGCTTCCAAAGTATTCTTTTTTTTTCTAATTATATTCTCCACCACCATCATTAACTATTTTCAATGAGAAGTCATTGCTGTCTTCCTGTCTTTGCCCCACTGGCTCTACCTACCTCTTAAACAAATTGCATCTAGCCCCTGCTGCATCCAGTAATTTTTGGAAGCAATCTCTAAGTTGGGAGAGCTGGCCATTTGAGTGTTATTTTTTAAGAAAAGTTATTACTGCCATCTGTGAAAATAAGACATGTCTTCTCATTTCACGATCTTGGAAGCACCAGGCTGCCGAAACAGGGAGTTGCCCCTCGCTTTTATAATGTTAGGAGGCTCTGTAAGTAAGTGCCTTAGAACCAGAGCCATGCTCTGACAAGGCTGCTTTCAGTCTTTACCTACTCATATTTTGCCTTCTAGAATAACAACTTCAAGATCACGCAATGTAGGGTCTTGGCCTTTAGTGCTAATAGACCTCGTACTTTGGGCCTCAGTCCTACTTCTAACCCTCAGGTTCTGTGGGAGTCACTTTGTTCTTCTCAGCCTTCCATTCTTAGTCTTAAATTGAGGATCATAGTACACACTTCAGTGTTGCCTCAGTGTGCAAATTATGCAAAATTCCTATTAGAGTTCCTAGCACTGTTCAACTTCCCTTTATAATCTCAAAAATAGTAGTTGAATATGAAAATGCTCCCAGAGGTGGGCAGAGCATTGGTACATTGTGAGACATTGTCAGAGCCTCTGAAGACTAGTGAGCACACCTTCCTAAGGGCAAAACATCTGTCATGAAAGAAAACAAGTCCTTATGTTAAATGTTGCTCCCTTTCCGCAGCCAATCTTAAATAGAGCCCACAAAATGAAAATTGATGTTTCCTAGACATGACTGTGCTTCAGAATCAACTTTTTCCTCCAATAGTTTTATTGGCACATAATTTACATATCATGCCCTTGAATATTCAGTTCAGTAGTTTCAATCATTGTCAAGGGCAATTGTACAGTCATCGCCACATCAATCTTAGAGCATCTCCTCTCCATCCCCTTCCCTCCCACCATAGTTAGATCGCCTTTAAAATTAGTTGTGCAGTCAGTTTTAGTGCTTTCTTCCGTTTACCCCCTCATTATTTACTCCCAAGATCCACTTACTCTCTCTAGCAGCCATCCCAAACCACTCACCCTCAGTCCCACCACTGTTTTCCCTATCACCCTTGTATTATTATCATGTAGCCACTGCCCCTGTGCTTCACAGTTGAGAGACCCAACAGAAAACAAAACAAAGCAACTTTTACTGATTTTCTAGGCTCAGTGTGAAATGTAGGTATGCATCACTTACTGTCCTTTGGAGAAAGTCCAATCCCCAGATGGGCATAGATGAGGGGCCTTCAGAGAAGGTATGGAAAACTACAAGTAAAAGATTGTTGAATTATTCCACAAAAATTTGGAAATCTCTTCATACACCCATGGTTCCATCAAGTGTGTGTGTGTGTGTGTGTGTGTGTGTGTGTGTGTGTAAAGGAAAAACAGCTCTCTTTGTATTACTTTCCTCTTAGTTATTTGAAGGCTGCAGACTCCCAGAGTCAATGAATAGGAGGTTTCCGCAGTATATCCTGGTTACAGTACCTTCTTCTCTGCTGCATTTTACCTTCCATGTGGCCACATTCACTCACTCAGTCTTTCATTTTTAGTTTATGGAAGCACCTATTCGGGCTTCTCTGCTTCTGCCATGGACATATGCAGTGCCATCTGGCCCAGGGTACTTTCCAGCTTCATGTGTTGGTGGTTGCATGTGGTCAGGAAGCAGCAGGACCAGCAGGGCAACAGCCAGGGTTGCTGCCACAGCTAACCAGACTTCCAGCACCCAACCCCAAGTCCCTGTGACCACTCTTCTATGCCCCCACCTGCCTCCCCCTCACCCATGCCTGGACATGCACAAAGGGCTGATCCAACACCCTTTGCCTGGCCCCGCTGCACACCTAAATAGACTGGTCTCTGGCCTATATCCAGTAGATGCTGCTTTTGGTTTTTTCCTGGTGGTGAGCTCCCCTAAGGTTTTAATACAATAGGTTTTAGGGGATTTGTACTATGGCCATGCACAAGGACAGTCTGTAGATCATATTCAAGCATTCACCGAAATTGCAAAATAACTTGTTTCACAGAGCATATCACAGACATTAAATGATGCATACCTGCTTTCTAACTTAATAGATTGGGTCTAGTCTAAATGTCTATAAGTTTTCCTACCAATATGATTTTTTGATACATCTTGGCTAGGGACCACGTTGAAAAAAATAGAGGATCTATTCCATGCAAATAATATGCTTAAAATAGATAATGTTAGTGCAGAACTGGTGAGTTGGCACATTCCCCTCGATCTCACCCAAGAAATGGTAATTATGAAAATAAGCTTAAATGAACCTTCCTAATGGAGTGGAAACTTACATTTGGCTGCTATTTTTGGACCAAATAGGATATTTTTGGTCAAATAGGATATTTTAAATTAGTTTCCTTTATCCTTATATCATTGCATGGTTCATTAGAAGAATAATTCTTAAAATAAGTACTATCTGTTCATTTCCACACTTTACCAGTTATAATTAAATTATGGGGGACGGGATATTTTCTAAACCAATGATAGTATAGTTCTAACATATTCCTCTGTCTTGCAGCACTTTATAATTCATGGCACAGAGCTACAGACAAGGTTCACGATTATGAGGTCTACTGTGGAAGTGAACAGGTTGCAATTCAGGTTCAAAATGCTCAGGACATGGTTATTGAATTAGGACATGCTACAAAGTACTGAGGGCTACTAATGATTGCCCAAGGAGCCTGGCCATCCACTGTAAGCCTCAACCTGACACTACACAACTCTGTAGGCCAGCATACCTTACACCCCAAATTTAGTGTCAGAGGCACTTCAGTCAGCAAGCCAGGTTCCGGCCCCACAGCACTGAACTGAGGGTTGGGAATTGCACTGCTCTGTATCTCCTGCTCTGGTTTCTCGGTCTATGGATAATTCTCCTCTGCTGCTCCTCTGATGTCAAAACTGCCTCCTAGATCCAGGATGTTCAATGTGTAGAGATTCAGGCTCCAAAGGATGCACTCCTCTTCTGGTCTTCTCCTTTGCTGGTAGGAAGACACCCTTCAGCCACCAAGCACGCCCCACGGTTCTGAGTTCGTTCCCTTGATCACTATCGAATCATTTGATTCCACCAGTTAGTTACTTTTCCCACCTTCTTACCCAGACCTGTCAGGGAAAAGTCATCTGGTAGGAATAGCAAGGACTATAGCCAGTAGAGTCATAAGGCACTACAATTCACATATAAATAAAGTGTGTTTTTATTTTGTTTTTGATTGTTAATAATAGCAGTCCAAAATCCCTCCAATAGACTTGATTCAGACTCATAGAAATCTCTAAAGGACAGAGTAGAAGTGACTCCCTAGAGATTGTAAATCTCTACAGAAATAGCCCCCGCATTTTGCTCCTATGAAGCAGCTGGTGGTCTTGAATTGACAACTTTTCAATTAACAGCCGAACACGATGAATATGCCAACAGGGCTCATTTATGATAGAAATGGGGAAAAAATGAAAATTGGTTGGTTTTTAGGAAACCATATAATCACTAAATTCAAGCTTATGATTGAGATCCAAATGGAAAGTCAACATACTCCTCAGTTTTGAAAGTGCTTCATAGACATTTATATCGATCATGTTTAACAACTTCGCTAGTTATTTCCCTAAAAGAATCAATAATAATCTGTCTGGAATATTGGAGTCAAATCAATTCTGTAGCACTTTATGAAGCTCTACCTGCTCTGTACTCTGGAGTAACATTGGAGTGCCCAAACGTTCCAAAAATAGCTTGTAGATTTGTTCCATATGCTATTTCTCAAAACTGGGGCAATAAATTGAGTAAGGAAATGATAAATCATAGCTGAAGTTGACTGTTTTCTACATTGCTATGTCTGAATCTAGTGGACCTGTTTTGTAGCAGATGGAATGGGTCACACACATCTTAGGCCAGCCCCCATGAACGCGACCTTTCTCCTTAGCTTTTTGTAGGTCTTCAGTGACATCGATACCCTGATGAAGACCTGCAATCCATGGTAGTGAAGAGCCATGTACCTTTATAATCCACAAACACACTGTGGTAGACTGAGATGACACCCTCTCATCAAAGTAGTGACTAATAGTAAATCATCACCTTACAGATACCTCTGTCAGAGGCATTAGCCATTCATGTAGAAGAATTTTCCTCTAGAAATAATAATAATAATAAAAGTTCACCTGAACACAGAAATGCAAGGCAACAGCCTGAAAGTTCTATGCTGCTTATAATTTTAGCATGAAATGTTTGAAAAGTAGACTTTGTGAATTGCCTATCTCTTTATAAAAATATAATGTTTAAGAAAACCACCTTTTAGTTGAGATTCGCTAGTGTTATAAACTAACTTGGAAGGATTTATGGTCTTATGTGCTTTCCATGATAAGCTCTTTGCAAAATGCATGCCTCAGTAATTGAATGAGAACAGGGAGGTTCAAAAAATTGAGGGAATGTTTCAGTAACTTTTAATTTTATTTTTCAGCAAAGTTATTGAAATTACCAAGCTTCCTCACCTTGGTATAATCTGGGTATCTCTTTGGGAGCTCAGTAGAGACTTCTAGGGAGAAACTTCTGCTAGACCTGTACAAGAATATGTGAACATCAGACTCTCAAGATTCTCCTTTAGTAGAAGTTACATTGCTGTTTTCTTGGGGACCCAGTTGTGGGCATTTGAAAATCTTCTACCCAGCTTCCAAACTAACAAATGCTTACATTTATGAATGCCTCACTACAGGGACCAAAACCTTCAGTTGAACTCATCGTGCTCCCAGTTTGAGACCAAATTTAAGTTTTCTAAATCATACCAGGTGCTTAATACCATTTGATTTTGGAAGAAAGTGATGTATTTAAACTGGCTACTATCACTCTGATGTATCAATGTGATGGATAAATTGAAGATGTTTTCTCATATTAACATGCTTGAGAAAGCGAACATTATACTTTGATACTACAAAAATGATATACAACAGAGTGTATGCAAGTTAAATTTTATTTTCAGAAAGATAAGTCTTTAGAGAGCAATGACTTCCATTTTAGAAAATATAATGAGTAGTCTCTTTTAAATAAAACCAAATGGCAGTGTTATTCAATTATGAAAATAACAATTGCTTTTGATAATGATGAGGTTAACTTTGTCTTCCCAGGAGGCTTTTAAAAATGGCACTGTTTTAATCCCTATTGACAAATGAGGAAACAGAAGCACTATAGACTTAAGAAAATCCTTAAAAGTTGATAGGTGTGGAAAAGTACTGTAATTAAAGAAGGTCTCCTAATTCCAGAGTCTGTGTACTTGCCCACCAAGTTTTGTGAAAACTTACTTACTTGTCTCTTAAGGAATGCCCATCATTTTATTTATGAGTCCTCACAAAATAAGGATCTGAAGAGTGGATGTTGATTGAATCCATAGCCCCTAATACCATCTGCTCTCATTTTATCAATAACAGTTACTACAGATCAATGGTTCTTATTAATCCCAAATCTGCTCAGACTAATATTTTCATGTTAAGAAGCCAAGAGGTTTATATTTCAATCATTAATGTTATTAAATCATTTGGCTGATTAAGGAGTTCTAGAACATATTCCTCCTTCTACCTCTTAGAAATTTTCTGTGTGGCAAAGTTTTCTATGTGTGTATTCCTTCTAACCTTGATGGTGCTTGAAGAATTAATTATATAATCTTTTGTCACAAGAGCTTGAAGGGACTCCATCGCTAGAATATGAGTGGAGAAAATAACCTCCAACATAAACCACTTCTGTCAATTCTATGTTATAGCCACCCTATATAGCAAAGTGTATAATTATTCCCAAAGAGCACCTAGTATGTTTGAACCATTGTTCTTTCTTTCACTGAGCAGCCAGCTGGCTTCACCCACTACACTATGAATACAAGAGTAAAAGCAAACAAAAATTCCGACTCACTGTCACTGAGGTGATCATGACTCTTAGTAGCTTTATAACACAGAGCAGCACTGCTCGCTCAGGCTTCCAAGACTGTGACTCCTTGTTGACACAGGCAGCCTGCTCTTTTCCTCCACGGAGCTGGACTTGTGAGTTTGAACCCCTGACATTTTGGTTTGAGCCAACACCACCAGCTTTCCGTTGGGTTTCCTAGTCGCCAGGCCTATATTTTGTTGTTTTTCTTGTAGAACTCCGATCTGCGATGCACAGGATGACAGCTGAAATTATATGACTGGAATTTATAGCATGCATAGGGTCACTATACATTGGGAAACACTTGATAGCAGTGGATCTGTTTGTTTATTTGTTTTGCAGGCACAGGGTGGGAACTGAGTTTGTTTTATATTTACTAACCCACATGATAGAAGAGACGATGTCCAGTTTGATAGTGGGGTCTGCCCTTTGAAGCAAAAGGAATCATCTTTTAAAACACTATGCCTCCACCCTAAGCGACGGCTACTCCCCCATAGTACTGAAAGGGGGCAGGGATTCTAAGCTCCCCAGGGAGAGCCGTCCTTACGCATTCTTGGACAGAGGGGATTTCTTCTCTATGAAGCTGTACTATAATGGCATTCAAGATGCAGTCAGGGTATCGAGATCCAGAGTTGAGCGGAAAAGCTGAATTTCTGCCTTAAGGATGGCAGTGAAGGGAGGACAAAGACAGAGTGAAGTTGACCTTTGCACCTTCAACGTGTTTAGGATTTTTCTCTTCTTTCGAGGACGTAAGTGAAGGCTTCCCTTGCTCGTAGGTTAGCATACACATCCCCATACAAAAGCACCAGACTCTGTTCATAACTCAGTTTCCCTGTCTCTCCCCAGGGGAAGTGGTCCTCCCTTCCACTGAACTAGGACCCCTTGCTAACTTTTCACCTTCTTGCTACTCAGGGCCCTACAGGTTGGGGGGGTGGGGGTGGAAATGCTGTCAGTATATGGTGAAGGGAAAGCTGAGAGATCTAAGGACTAAAATCGTTTTTGAGTCAACCACATTCCAAATGAAGGAATTCACACCTGACCGGAAAAAATTCTATAAAATATTTCTTCACCTCCTTCAGGATTTCCACAATGAGGACAGGGGTGGGGGTGGGGGAGATATTGAAATGCTTCATTTGTTTACTTTAACAGAAAATGTCAATGTGAGCCGGTGTGAAATTAGTCAGGATTCTTGGTCTACAGTGGCTACTCAGATAATTGTGGTTAGGCAGGGTAAGAGAAACATGCTTCAGGGGTGGTAGATTCATTCTTCCAAATCTTCATTTGTTAATACATCCACTTTTGTTTTGTAGTTGACTTTATTTTTAAAAGTGGGCTTGATGTAACTAAAACTTCTATTTGAAGGGGGACCTCAGTGACATTGTTAGGATAAGATGATTCTTACTATCAATATATATTTGACTTATTTCATCTATGGGATCTCTTAAAATCTTTCTCCCACAAAACTTTCACTTCGATCTGCAAAATGCCATCAAGTAAATTAAACATCTATTTTTTTAAAAGTGAAGCTTTCAAAATGTGACCCGCGGGCTAGACTCTGTTCTTCTGGAGGTGTCCCATCTTTCTTAGGTATCATAGAATGAGAGCATGCCATAGGACATTTGGCACCATATGGGATTGTTTGTCCCAGCAACCAAGTTTGAAACTAAGTTCTGTTAAAAATCAAGCTATCACATAGGTGAAAGTTGAAAGAATGGGCATATGTCATATTTCTGAAAGTAAATGGTATCAGAACTCACTGTGTTGTTCATTTCTCTTTCTAGTGTTGGAGTGTCTAGATCGAAAGATGTGCCACCATTTGGCCCACCGATTCCCAAAGGCGTAACTTTTCCAAAGTCAGCAGTTTTTCGGGACTTTCTCTTAGCCAAAGTAATCAATGCAGAAAATGCAGCCCATAAATCAGAAAAATTCCGGGCGATGGCCACTCGGACAAGACAAGAGTACTTGAAAGATCTGGCGGAGAACTTTGTCACAACCACCACTGTGGATACCTCTGTAAAATTCAGTTTCATTACACTGGGTGCAAAGAAGAAGGAAAAAGTAAAGCCAAGGAAGGATGCACATCTATTTAGCATTGGCGCAATCATGTGGCATGTAATTACAAGGGACTTTGGCCAGTCTGCTGACATTGACTGTCTTCTTGGTATCTCCAATGAGTTCATAATGTTGATTGAAAAGGATTCCAAGAATGTTATATTTAACTGCTCCTGCAGGGATGTTATTGGGTGGACATCTGGATTAATGAGTATCAAAGTGTTTTATGAAAGAGGAGAATGTATCCTTCTGTCCACAGTGGATAACTATGCTGAAGAAATAAGGGAGATTGTTCAGAGGTTAGGAGTAAGTACATGCTTTATATTTTTCACCATTTTTTCTTCAATCCCAGGTTTGTGGTCATTTTCACTATTGTTATTTGACAAAGAGTATAGCACTTAAAGAAGTAATTACTATTTCTGATGGTCATAGTGCTTAATTTTCAATGCTATGTCCTTTTGAAAAGTTGGGACAAAAATGAGACTTTCTACTCATAAAGAGTTAGTCTTAGAAATCTGAGACTCTGTCCTATAGGATCACAATGAGTCAGAATTCACTTGATGGCAGTGTGCTGTAATTTGTTTTGGGTTTTTTTGAGGGGGTGGTTTTTTAGCACTATCTCAATAGAAATACTGAAATGCTTGCCATAAATTAATCTGAAAGAAAAGATTAAATGGATCTTCAAAAAAGAACATTGTGGTATATAGCTTTAGTTGCATTTGAAGCAAAAACAAGACGATTGTGTACCTATATCTGTTTGTAAAGACAGACATGACAGTATCTTCTTAGAGAGTAGTACCTAAAAGGAAAATTGCTGTTGATGATATAAATGAATAAGCCTTATTAGCAGATTCAACTTTGAGCTTATTTATAAGTCAGGTTTTAAAGTATTATTAATATCCATCCACAAGTTTGCATTACATTTGAAAAACCAAAAAACATCTCACAAAATAATTTCTTAATATGTACTTTTTAGTACAACACTCTTGAATTTATGTAAGTTTGTGAAGAGGTGTAGTTGCTCAAAAATTTAACAAATTAAGATTTCAAATTGTAGTTTGAGTATATACAATAGAATAATATAAGAAAATAAAACTTTTTGTGGGGGAAGGGTTGTAGGTGTATAATATAAGAAGAAAATAACCTTTGAGAAAGGATTTTTTCCCTACAGTAACATATTAGAAAAGCAATTAGCTAACTCTGGATCTTGAAAAGAGAGAAATTATATGAATTTCCTGACTCCTTTCTCTTACCAAATCTAAATCTCCCCTTCTTTAATAATAATTTATAAATTATCAAGGGTACATGAGGGATAGGGGAGTAGAGGGCTCAAATAGAAAGCAAGTATCTTGAAAATGACGAGGGCAACAAATGTATAAAGGTGCTTGACATACAATGGATGGTGATGAGAGTTGTACGAGCCCCCAATAAAATGATAAAAATAGAAAGACCTTAAGGGACAGTAAAACCAAGACAATATTTGCTAGCCTTAAAAGAATAATTCCATTAGATACAGATATGATTCACAGTCAGAGGTGTCCTTGTGTTCAAAGTGTTATCAAGCATCTGTATATAAATCTAGATAAGTGTTTAGGGACCATGAAATATTGAGTAGTTTACATGCATAGATAATTGATTTGGGTTGTGTTTGTGAATCTCATGATACAGAGTATTTTCAGTAGTAATGGAAATACTTTGGATGAGAAAATAAACCCACTAACTAATTATACTATCTATGTATCAAAACCCAACCCAACCCAATGGCTTTTCAGTAAAACTTTGCCTGGTCATTTGCATTTCATAGGTATGTGTGGACAGCACATCACATTTGTACCACTAAATTTGTACCCAAGACCCACATGACTCTTACTATTCCATGGATTCCCACTTACCATTTGTTCTAGAGCAATGACTCTGTTGTTAATATAAGTCGGGTGCCAACCACCTGGAATGTATTTCAGAAAAGTTATTCTGTATCTAAGATAACTTGCAATGCAAAATACTAGAAATCAACCAGCTAAAAAAGTTGAGTAATTAGTATATAAGGTTAGTTCAGGGTACGAATGAAGCCCTGGTGACACAATGGATTAGACAGGCTGCTAGCTACAAGGTTGGTTGTTCAAATCTACCAGATGCTCTGAGGGAGGAGATAAATAAGGATGGCTGCTCTCATAAACATTCACAGTCTTGAAACCACTTAATACTGGATCGAGTTGTTCTATAGAGTCACTATGAATCTGAATTGACTGAAAGACAGTACGTTGGCATACAGGGTAGTATTACTGTAAATGAAAAACAACAACAACTAAGATGCAGTAGTAGCAATACTAGGGTTGAGTTTGACAGATGGTAAAGTCAGCAGTCCTGTTTAATGGTGACAAAAAGTAAAAGTAAAGGTGTCTAGAATGCAAATAAAGACACAATATGGAAACAGAAGCCTATGTTAAGAGAAATACTCAGGGTTGGCTTCATAACTTAATGGTTTATAATCGCTACCTCTTCTGCCTTATAAGGTAGCTATGAATTGGAATTCATTTGATGACAGTGAGGTTTTTCTGGGTTGTTCTGAGTTGCTATCTTGAAACTTTTAAAGAAGGACTCTGCATTTTCTATGGAGTCTTACAAATTGTGTAGCCATTGCTGGGCATAAGCATAGGAGACTCCCACATTCTTGATAATTGTACCAACGTGAAGAGCTTAAAATAAATGGAGACTATCATTCAGACTCAGTCTTTGAATGATTAAAGGCAAGAAGCAGTGGAGATAAACACAAAATGAAATTGGGGGAAATAGTAGGTAGTTGGAGAAAATAAGCACAACAGTGTGTTGTACTCTACTGAAGCTCTTTCATTCACACTTCCAATCCCGTAAAATTGCAAGAGTATCTGAAAGAATATAGGGCACTTTTTATTTATAGTCACCTGGTGATGAAGCTTAGAAAGGCTAAAAAGAAGTAAAGGGAAATTTATTCAGGTTGTACATATGACAAGGGACTTTTTCAACAATTTCAAAGGCGTTCAGTGCTTAAGTTTTGAAACTTCAGTCTTGCAAAACTTCCCCACTGACTAAGACAAGCAATTCCTTTCCACATTTCCTTAAGCCCAGGACTGTCATCTCTGTCTGGGAGAAGCTATCATGGAAAGCGTACACTTGCAGTAACCATGGAGACAGCAGACACAGTGGTGATGCACTGAAACCAGGCCCATTCCCACAGCTGCATTTGCAGCCACAGGTTGATTAAATAGGTGTCTGTGTATTCAGAACATGCTCCATAGAAATGGAATATTTATTATTCAGGAATTTCATACAATGACTCTGAGATTTGGGGGATGTGTCTACAATACCCTCTGATACAAATAAGTGGTGTGGTATAATCAAATAATATTTGATGAACCCTTCTTTTCATTCATTGGTTGAGAAGCCACTCTCGTGGAAACAAATTGCAAATGCTTTGGTGCACTGCATGGGGCACGACCACCTTTCTTTCCTCACAATTTCTTTTTGTGGTACTTCTGTAGTCCTTGTGTTGGGAAGGGATATCACTGGTGCCATTCCTGATTTTGGGTAGTGACAAGTCTCTCCCTGGGATTTCTGGTTTGATGATGACCGGTCTGATAAAGAGTTGAAACCTAGTGTCATTAGATGCTGCCTACAAAAGTATCACCAGCCAACCTTCTTTGTCTCCGGATGACAAGAGTCTGTTGGGGACCACAGACATGATGCAAAGTTTCCCCTCCCCCCCATCAGTCAAGTGGCTGGAGTGGGATACCTGCAGTATTGATGCCATTTGAAGCTTTACTCTTATGATTCCAACTTCATTGTCCAGGGCACGGTACTAAGTGTGCTGCTCACTCTTAGTGTGTAGCATAGATTTCAAAAGAATTGAATGAAATTACCTATTTCGAACTTAGTGAGCATTGGAAGGGGTCCCAACTCTTTTCCCATTCTTATCTAGACAATAGAATTTGTATGTTTAGAAAACCAAATAAATTGACGTAAGTAAAGATAGGGAAGAATTCAATGCCAACTTAAACTCGAGCTCAAGGTCCGTGATGTCAAAAATAGAGCACCTGTATGAAGAATAGATCTGCCTTTGAAAAGTTACATCAGTGGTTTTACGTTTGTTATTATCTTTGTACGTAAAGTCGCAGCTAATTATGATGAGCTCTGTAGTTAAGTATCCCTTGCCTTTTACTTCTGCAGCTTGAAGAGAAGAGCAGAGGGAGGGGGAGCGCTGCTGAAGCTGTGTTATTTCGTGGTGTGAGAGCTGAGGAGAGCAACAGAGCCAAAGATTCATGTCCTCACCTCTAAAATGATGTGCTCTGGACAGCCTGAGGGAGAAGCAAGTCTTTTAATAGTGTCCTTCCTTTTCAGATAGTAACGAGAGGCTGTGAGACTGTGGAAATGACCTTGAGGAGAAATGGGCTAGGCCAGCTAGGCTTCCATGTGAACTTTGAAGGGATCGTTGCAGATGTGGAGCCTTTTGGCTTTGCCTGGAAGGCTGGCCTTCGCCAAGGGAGCCGTCTGGTGGAGATATGCAAAGTGGCTGTGGCCACCCTGACCCATGAGCAGATGATTGACCTGCTCCGGACCTCTGTGACTGTGAAAGTGGTTATCATCCATCCCCATGATGATGGCTCGCCCCGAAGGTAAGACATTGGCCCTTGTGACCAAGTAAGGCTTGCTTCTCCAGGGTCTCTGCACCAGAGAGATGTCCAGACAAGGTGATCTTCTGCCAGCATATTGGCACATGAACCATGAGAGCAATTCCAGAGAACTGAAAAGTCAAATGAAATACTTATTGATGCATGTGATGACGTGCAATTTCCTACGCAATTTAAAGGGAAACTGGCCCTTTAAAAGCTGAGGTAAATGACGAAATCCCCTTAGTTCACCTGTGAGTTATTGTTAATTAATGGGGCCTTTCTAGTCATAATTTGTATGTGATGCAGTCTAATTTTAGAGTCTCTATTCGCATTCTGGAAGGCATTCTCGACTAGTAAGCAAGATAAGGAATTGAGACATGACATTAGCGGAGGATGCTTTGTTTCTTTGGAGACATCTTTGAGACTACCTTCATAGAGGGCGTGACCTTACATACTATGCATTGTTTCCCTTGGATGGGTACATTCACTGGTACTACCATACAAGTCTATAACAGGTCACCTAACCTGGAAAGTTGTATGACTGTTTACTTACCAAGCTTTGGTAGAAGCAGGAATACTTGCTGTGGGGTTAGACAGTTTGGGCTTCTAGCTCTGAACTCAGAGTTTGATCTACCTCTACCGGACCTTCAGAATTGGAACTAACAGCACCCACCACACATGAGATACTTCCTCAAGGTATCGTGAGTTTTACGGAGCATTGCAGTGAATAGCAGAACTGAGAGATGTGAAGGAATATTCTCAAGGGAGGTGTGAGAGAAACTTGGGGAAGAATGCTTTCTTGAAAGAGTTGGACATTTGTGACATCTTTAATCTCCAACTCTTTGGAAATTGTCTGGCATTAATTCTCTTAAAAGAAATTGTGGCCAAAATTGGTGTTAAACTGATGGGCTCGCTGCAGTATCCTTGCCTCACTGAAAAATGTGGTTTGAGGAAAAGAGGAATAAAAGGAAAACTGAGAAAACTTTGATTTTCCATGTGATAAAGTATACTCATGGTAGCAGTTACATTACAATCCATTTACTCAAGAAAGCACCTATCCATGGGATATAGAATTGGTGGGTGTAGATCTAAATTTGATTCAAACCACAACATCTAGTCACAGGGGCTATTAAGAAAGGAAAATTATCTAAGAACAACATAAAGTACCCCATCACCGTTCATCATGAAGAAGGGGTTACAGAAGGGAAGCAGCAAAAACCAAGAAAGCATTGAAACAAAGAGTATAGTGTAAAGAAGTCTCTTCCATTTATAGCTTGGTATTATCAGATTTTTGAAGAATCATTGCCATAAAGGATTGTAAGTGTGACTAATTAAGGGACAGTGTCTTTGATTTTGACTGCTAATGAATGTAAGAGTAATTTTGGTTGAAATCAAATCCACGGGTCACTACAGAGCAGTCAAAAATGATAATACTAGATCCAGTGACAAAGAAGGTTAACCCAGAAGGAGCAGCCAGTCTGGTGGACTGAATAGAATTTTCAAGGAGACTTGTTTACCCTAAGAAGGGAAACTGCCTCTCCATCCTTAAATACTCACTGGAACACTCCAGAGGAAGCAGCTAATATGTTGCTTATGTACGTAATGCTAGAATGGCTTTATGGCAATTGAGATATTCATTCAATGAATTGAGATATTCATTCAATGAGTATGCCTTTGTACAGGTTATGACAGATAGGTTCATCAAGGGAGTCCCTTCTATGTTGGCACTCCATGTAACTTTACTACTGTGAAGAAAACAATCCAAGAAGGCATGTCAGCTTTGTTAAAACAGCTTCCCTGAATGGGTTTTACAGAATCAAGAAACATAAGGATAATGAATAGGAGAATGTGAAAGGGCAATTAGGAGAGAACTTATCAGTAAGAGAGATTTTTAATATGACCACTTAGAAGTGGGATAATATAGTGGGCATCTATGGATTGATACAAAGGTTCAAATACAGTGCTACAGAGATTGGGTGGACTAATAAACCTCTCCTGGTCTCCCAATGTTACGGAGGCCTAAATAATTTCACTGTATTCTCCCCAGCTGTGAGTTCTTTAATGATGGAAATTCCCATCTGGGACTATGTGAAACAGAGACTCAACTAGATGATGAAGGTAATGGTTGATGAAAGGACAGGGTCTTCTGGTCCAGCCCCTAACAGAGGTCATGTGCCAGCATGTGTTTAAAATGGCCTCAGGGAGAGACCTTGTGAGTGCTCCTACACAAAGGAACCCTATATTCTGTAATCCTCAAATCAGCCAACAGAATATTTAAGGTTAGACTCAGGAGATGTGGAGATTCAACAGTTTATGGAATTAAGGTAAAAGGTTGGATGAGAAGTGTATCTTGTATTATGTAGTCGCTTTGCCCCTACTTAGATATATTATTAGTATGGATACTATGTCTAATTGGGGGATATTACTATATCTGATATTGTAAAACTGAAGACATGCAAATTTTCTCTAAGGCCGATAGTTATTGGATATGCTAACTAGGATCCCGAAGGCACTAAGAATGTTAATCTAAAATAGTATAGGATGCCTGATGTACAAAGGAGAAGACTACAGCTTTGATTAGAGACGTGCTAATGGCTAGAGTCTTGGTGCCAACAAATTCTCTGTATAACAGTCCTGCAGAGCCTGTGTAAAAGGCAAATGGCTCATGGAGGTTGAGAGTAGATTATTGTGCCTAAATAAAGTAGTGCCACTTGTGGCTTCAGCTGTTTCAGACATGGTATCAACAGTGCAGAAAACACAGCAGTTGAAAGGAGACTGGAGGAGCCCTTGTGGTGTAGGGCTTATGAGTTGGACTGTGATCCACGAGATTCTCAGTGCAAAACCACCAGCGGTTCTGCAGGAGAAAATAAACAGCTACAGTGTCAGAAACTCATGTGGCAGATCTACCCTATCCTGTAGGGTGACTACGAATCAGCATTCACTTGATGGCATATAAGGGTCCAGTACTTAAGTTCTGACCAAATTTTGAAATACCAAATCTGTGTGTCCATCAGCGGGTTCTACATATTGAAGCTTAAGGCATGCTGGATCGTGTTCTGTTCCACCTTATTTTAATTGGACAGGGCAGTAAAGTGTATCAGATAAGTGACTAGATTTGTAGAGCTCAGAGGTTGAGAGGTGGAGGGTCAAGGCACAAATGAAATTAGGAAGTCCTGAAATGAGAGGTTTTCCCACTCATTCACCATGAATACCTGTTGCACATGTATCCATCTTCGCTAGAGGGTTAGAACTCTGTTCCTGGTTAGCACACTCTACGCTTGATCATCACTCTCCCATATGTACAAGTTCTGGAACTTTTAAATCTAACATGTTTGTTACTGAAAACCCTTTCAGTTCAGTCTTCCAGATCTCTGTGGATCTGTGAATTTGTACATTTAAAACTCCAATGTGTGTTCTTTTGCGTAAGTTTTCCACCTGTTGGGGAATTTTGGTGTCTTGAAAAAATCTCCTTGATATTGTCAAGCAACTTCCCCTTTAATAAAAAGTTATCCTTGAAGCTACCATGTTCTTGCGCTTTATACTACAAATATTAAATGCCCCTTTAAATTGTATCTAGGTTCCAAGCACATTTTGTTTCCTATATATTCGATAACTTAAGAAAATTATGTGGCGTTAAAAGGAGTCATTGTGATTGCTTGACTTTTAGGATAAAAATTAAAATCTTTTAAACTAAATATTGATTAATACCTTTATCATCCTAACAAAAGATACACTGCAAACTAAAAAATACATGTTTGATTTCTGGAATGGAAAATTACCACCATCTTCTTTCGCAAATTGGCTCTTGTAAGGCACGAAAAAACATTCATGTGAATGAACTTATATGTGTGTGTGTGTGCATGCATGCTTTCTTTTCTCTTTTAAGTGGACTTTGTTAAGAAGGCTTTAATTACAAGGGTTACAAATGTGGCCAAAATAATGAAGCACAAGATATGTATCCTTTAAAAACACTGGAGTATCTTGGCATATTTATATACTGGAACAATAATGGAGTAAGACATTCTCCACTTTATGTTTCTCATAACATGATTTCTGTCCGCAGAACCCATAAGAAAGCAATTTGATTTGGCCCCATCGGTTCTCATCAGCAGATTGAGGGACCTGCTCTAGTTGTCTTCAGGTCAGAAGGGTATTTAATTATAACTTCAGGACCTTGCTGAGTTCAATGAAGTCTTATGCAGAAAAGAGTTTATATTGAATAAAACATGACCATATTTTGAATTTCATATGATTATTCAGCTGTCCTTAAGCTTCAAAGGAAAGCAACATCGTTTTCAGTTTTTCTTGTTGAGTTTTACAGAACATTAAACACAAAGTACTCTCCTTTGGTGATACTTATTAGTTGAGCCTATGCTGGCATTCGATTCTAGATTGAATTCTTATGGATTAGAAATGAATGGCATGAAGCACTTTGAGAATAATAATCTTGAAATGAAAATGAGTGGTTTGTGAAGAATGTGGTGTTTCCAAAGCAGACAGTCTGTATATGTTTCAAATATGAAGAAGACTTGGTGAAGACACTTAATTAAAATCTTTCTTGTTTTTGGAAACGTGGTCCGCATCCACCAGGATAGCCCACTCTTGGTCTTCAAAGGTGACTGTTATTCTGTCAGTGTCATTTTAGGGGAAGCACATTTCAGCAAAAATAACGGTAAAGGAAATAACAGCTTGCAAGAATTCTACATGAATTGCTATATCATGTGACTGAATTTAGTAAATATGTTCAAACAAAAATGGAAATTAAATGCATTGCTGTAGTGCATCTGTTTTGTATGATTTTTTCACACTTTGACATATTCTCTTTAATATACTCTTCATAAATCACTGAAAATGGCGATTATCTCATTTCATCTTGAATCTAAATTGTACCCTCATTATTCTATAAAATTAGCATTTGAGATTTCTTTCTCTGTTCTGTTTTCTGGTGCCTGATCAGTTCCCTGACGTTACAGGGAGAGAAGGAAGTGAAAAAAGAAATTAAAAGGAACTCAATTTTATAAAATGAGTGGAGATTATAAAAAATTGATTAGAAAATTCACATTCCTTACCAACACACATCCCCATTTGAAGAGCATTATTCCCTAAGTGCTTTTTGCCAGTCATTTTCAATCCATAGATTATAGAATCCATAATCTGATAAATTTAAATATGGTAAAATGTGGTATATTAGGATTCCAATTTATTTGGATAGATACTGAATTTTAATGGGCAAACAAGGCAGAATTTCATTTTTATACAGTTCTTTCGGGGGGGTATTAATGCCCACTGGTGATTGTAGGAGCTATCCAGCCTTTCTCCTAGAGAGCTGCTGCTGGATTTGAACTACCAAGGCAGTGGGCCACAGCCCTACACTCAACCACTATGCCACCGGGGCTCAGCACAGAATTTTATTTTTATTAAAGTAAGCTGGAATTTACTCGTGGTTTTGAGGGAGAATCAACTCCATAGTGTAGATCAATGGTTCTCAACCTGTGGGTCGTGACCCCTTTGGGGCAGTCGAAGGACTCTTTCACAGAGGTCGCCTGATTCATAACAGTAGCAAAATTACAGTAATGCTGTAGCAGCAAAAATAATTTTATGGTTGAGGCGTCACTACAACATGAGGAACTGTATTAAAGGGTTGCGACATGAAGAAGATCAAGAATGGTGTAGAATTTGGTTTGGTTTGTGAGTTTGTCCAGTTACCCCATGTAACATCTCACCTCTTCTCTCACTCTCTGGAGCAAAGAGCGCTTGATTCCAGAAAAGAAGGCAGGCTGCCAGATGTGCACGAATTGATGCACTTGTTCATTCATTTCCCAGCTAATGCGTTTGTCCTAGCAACTTGCCTGGGCGCTGGGGGGAAGACGAGAAGAGTAACCATCCAAGGTGCAGTACTCTCTGCTCGTATTTCTCTATTCTAAACTCTATTTCTCAAGTTATACGAACAACTCCACGACTTGCTTATTAGTGTCTTACATGAATGCAGCAAGGGCAGTCACTCTCTCTGGCTCAGGGGTCGGCAAACTCTTGAGCCCAAAGAGTCAATCCTGTCCCCCTCCCAACTTTAAAACCATGCAAGAGCCTTGAATATGTTTTTATAAACAAATGAAATCACCGTGGTCTGAAATGACCTTCAAATGTTTTCAGTGTGGCTTCAGAGCTGCACGATCTCGGGGAAAGAGCTGCCTAAGCCTCAGTTGGCCGACCCCTGCTCTCGCTCGTTTCAAGTGCTCTTGCCTTGGTGGTGGACGTTGAGGTGTTGAGCATTGTTGACACGCTCACAGGAATGCACCCTGACCACTCTGGTGCAGAGGCAGAGTAAAGTGACGCCATCATACACGCAGTAGTTATCTGACATCAAATCGTTTTTAGAAGCTTCTCCGTGGATCATAAAGAAACGAAGAGCCTATTAAATGCAGCTCGCACCATTTTAGTTCCAAGATCTTTTTTTCCTAAACAGGTTTGTCAAATAGGTTTAGGGTATGGATGGTACTTTTTCTGCCTGTCTTCTAGCTCTCTCCTTATTCGTGTATGCAAATTAAAGACATGTGTTAAAACGTAAATTAATATTTCATTTATTGCTTACTTCATTTGTGACATTACCCTAACCATTACAGTAAGCTATATAATGTGGCTACATCTCTGCTAAAAGTGTTTGTTTTTTTATGAACCAGAAAGAGTGTACTATTAACATGATTGAGCATCCATTCTCCCTCTCTCCTTGTTGGATGATTTTGGAAAGAATCTTCTAGCTCTTAGCAGAATCTTCTAGTTATTAGCATAACAGACATTAGTATCAGTGACTAGGCTATAAAAGGATTCTTAGGCTAGTGACACTAGTATTCATATAAAAATACCTTTATATTAGGAAGTAATTTTAAATTAAGGAATTTCAACCCAGTCCAACTCTACTCCATGGTCCAATGCTAGCTGGGGCATTCTTCATACTCACATAGCTGCAGGTCAACAATGCAGAAATGTGAAGCTGAGTGCAGGAAGATCACGGGCAGAGTTGCATGAGTCCACAGTCAATGGAAACGTGGGAAGGTGCATGCTGGAGGCCACGCGGGGCTATCTGTAGAGACAGACCAAGAGACCCAGCAAGGAGGAAAGTGGAGGACAAGAGAGAGAGAAGTTTCCAGTGTCTTATAAAAAGATCACACCCTCAAGGAGGCATCATTAGGATCTGACCTGATTGATAGTTTAGACTAGCCCTTTACACCTTCACACAGGTGCAAGTTGACATAAATGCAAACTGCCACACTTTGGTATCTCAAAACTTTTGAGGGTGAAAATCCAAAGGCACAGTGATGTGCAACACTGTTAACCCTCTGCGTGACTTGACAGGGGAGAAGAAATAGGAAGGAATGTGACAGTATGCTCTTAGGCTATTTTATCAGATTATCGGGTTCAGTTAATGGTTTTATTTGAGGCAAAATAAAAGCAACAGGTAACTTTCAAGTATAGTGACCTTTCCAACCTCTCTGAGCCTTCTGGAAATTAGAGGTTTCTTTTTATGTTAGGGTCAATTTTTCAGGCATAAAGGTTGTGGTGGTTGGCTTTGAGTACACGTGCCTAATAACTGAGCAAGAGTGGACACTATTTCATGCTGGTAATACTGAGAAGCCAGGGTGATGACAACTGGAGAGCAAGACATTCACTGGGGGGAGACTGAGCAGCAAAAAAGCAGTGGGAAAAAGTGTGGTGCATGTTTAAACGTACAAGTTAATGAGCGTTCTTTAGTGCAGGAATAGGCCATTCCCAAAAGTCTACTGTGATTAGTTAATAAAGAGAAGTAAATTTCCTTTCTTTTTGCCCCAGAATAAAATAGATTCACCGAGAACTCCAAACAATGCAATTTTGTGTCATCCTTACATTTTATAATGTCACACATTTAATAGTACATTTTGTGAACTTCGTGTTCCACACAGTGTTTTTTATATTGCAGCATACACTAGTGAGAGATATTAGGCTCTGAGATGCTGATGACTAGAGTAGATATCTTTATTTTTAACTCCAAAGCTGAGTTTTTGTTGTTCTCTACCTACAAAGGTAATTAGGAGCATAAGTAGATGCTATGTACATTTGTTCACCGAACAAGAAGGAAATAAAAATCCATAAATGCAAGTCACCCTTCAGTACTATCTAACATTTTTTAATATCTCCTTTTGGCAAGCAAACTGTGGGAAATAAGCCAGGAGCTGGAAATGCTATTCATATCCAGTGACTTGATTTGGTATGTGAAAAGGAAGCCAAGTGAGTTCTCAGAAGGCCGAATTGTTATATTAATATAGGAAAGCAGAATACACAAATTGTATTTGTTTTTAAGTTTCATTTCCATACAATCCTTTTTCCCCCATACTCAGGAATGCCTTTGTGTGTCCAATCATTTTCCATCAGTTGGGATCTTTTTTCTTTTTGGTCAAAAGTAATTGGCCCCACACCCATTCACACCCACACAAGACTAGATGCTTCAGAGGAAGTAGGTATGCTGCCTGGGGTTGTACATTAGAACTGTACAAGAAGAAGTAGGAGCAGTGTGCAGGGACATAGGTAGTTCAATTTCTGGAACATAGTGTAGTATGATTGTAATTCTGATGGTAGGTCTTATATCTCATCCTACTTCACTAAAAAATTGGTTGAATGATATTTATCAATTTCTTGTACATATTTTTAAAGGGACAGCATTGCCATTGAGTCCATTCTGATTTTTAAAACTGCCTCATGATGTTTATAAGGCTGTCAATCTTTTACAAAGCAAACTGCCATTTCTTTCTTCATTGGAGTGACTGGCTGAATTGAACTCTTGACTTTAGATCGGCACAATTGAAGTTCTGATAACTTCCCTTTTTCTCCAATTGGGAAGAATTTTGTTTTCTTTCCATCAAGTTGTAATGCATATGGAAGGCTTCGATCCTTGATCTTCATCAGCAAATGCAAGTCATCCTCACTTTTACCAAGCAGGGCGATGTCATCTGCATATCACAGGTGGTTAATAAGCCTTTCTCCAAACCTGATGTGGCATTCACTCAAAAAGGTAGTTGTTGTTATATATTTTTAAAAAATCACATAATCAAGTAACTTCATTTTAAAAATATAACCATTATTTTGGGAACAGCTGATTTGATGCTAAAATTTGGTCTTAAAGATTTTTTTTTTCATATGGCTTTCTTTTTATGCTGAGTTGGAAAAGCAGTATTTCCACCCTAATTCTCATCTCAATTCAGTTCATTGTACAGAGTCTTGTCAGAATGCTTCCAAATATTGATCATGATTTTGTACTTATATGACCTTATTCTTCCAAAACTTAATGTGAGATGTTGTTATGCTATATTAAAGACTGTGACCCATATCAATGTGAGCATGAATTAAGTACATCATACTGCCTAGCCACCTGTCTTCTCTTTTGTTCTTCCATTCAAAGATTAAAAAAAAGCCCAAACAAGCGCTGGAAATGGTCTATAAGATTCAAGGTTCATATTACTGTCATTCAAGGTGTAACTTCAGGGCCTTGAACTTTGGTTGGACAAGGTTAGAAGTTCCCCATCTTTCGCTGTGAAAACAACTGAAACATCCGTTTGTGAAAGCCAGGAGTCCCCTGAGCGTTGAATGACTTTCTTAGGGCACTAATCAGTTAGGTTAGAATATGAGAGTAAGTTTTCTTTTTTTATTTTGGCACTGCTATAATGTCACACCTTTACGATTTCTAGTTAGGTTGTTGACCATATGAGTAAATCAGCAGTTCCAGGATATTGGGGTCTAAGTCAAGAGAAAACTCTTGAAAACAATATAAAGCTATGAATAAAAATTGTGGCATCTTGGCATAACAGTGCAGTCAGCCTGGAGTTACTGAGCTTGATCTGTGATGACCAGACTACATTAACTCAAACTTAATTTAAATGTGTCTCGAAAAGGTATTTTGTTTGGGGAAAAGACTAGAGTTAAAATATATCCATTAACATTTGCTAATAAGCAGATAGTCAGTACTTCACCTTGTACACATACAAATGCCTCTCTTTAGATTGACTTATTTCCTCCATTCCTTCAGTGCACTTTTCTCAACCCTAAACTCTAAAACTATTGCTTTAACATAGTAGAACTGAATTTCTCTTACAATTTTACTATTATTACTGTTAAGTAGAATGGCGCTGTTTTAGTTTTCTAGTCCATTATGTTGAGCCCATCCCCACACACCCATAGGATTTTTTTTATCTCTTCTAATCAGGTGTCTGGAATACCACAATGAGGGTTATTTTTGTTTATTGTTTCCTTCATTTGTGGTGTGGGGCAGTCTGTAGACCTTTTAATCTGGTTTTACATGTTTTTTTGAATTCTGGCGAGCTTCTTACATTATCTCTGACTAGAACTCTATTAGGTGGATGCTCCCTAAAGCACTTGCATTTGATTCTTGTGACTTTTCAGGGTCTTACAAGTAAAATAGTCTTGCTTTCTTGTTTCTTCTGTAGGCCTTTGTCTTTTGTTCACTCGGCTAATTTATTAGACTTCTTATATTTCCTTTCCATCTTTCTATTGTTTATAAAGATGTTTTCTAGTTTAAGTTGTCCCAGTTAGATTAATAAGTGGGTTTTAGCTTCTGTTTCTTGTTTCGCTGGGTTCTTTTGTTGTGGTTTTGAAAAGAAGCTGAAGAGTTCTTAACTACACCATGTTAGAAGTGGCAGTCAGAATAGGTCTCCATTACCCTATTAGATTTTTCAAGGGGTGATTGTTAGACAAGCTTTTTATGTTGACAGAATGGGCAGTGAGAGGCACTCTGTCTGAGTTTGGATGCTGACTGCTTTACTAACTATCAAATGAAAGCGATCTGCCTTAACATTTTAAAACTTAGTCAGTCTTCCTGTTTCCTTGCCAAATGGCATTAATTGGCTTTGCAGGCAGACTTTGATCAAGTTAATAGTGTTGTTTGTGCAGCATAATTAGTGGGAAACTTAGAAGTACCAAATTTATATCATATTTTTCAAGGTAAAGAGTAGTAAATGCTTGACTGATCAATGGAAGAGATGGAAGGACCCCATAGGAGATGACTTACCTCAAGAGTATGACTCTGTTGATGAAAAACCATATTCATTTGATGTTATAGACATTCAGGCTTTTTTTGGACTATGTTAGCCTTTACTAACTTTTTTGGACTACGTTATTCTATTCCAACATTTTCCACTTTTCATTGCTTTAATGAAAAACTGATATGTGACTGATTTTTATTTACAAGGGCTCCAAAGAGTGTGTGCAAAAAAATCCATCTTTATTTGTATTTTTCTATAAACTTTTTGAGCCCCATTTGAAAGATTAATTTAAACATCTGTTCAGGTTTGGTGAAGCTATTTATTTATTTTTTAACGTGTCCCAGGCAAATTTTATTACTGGTTTTCTTAGAAATGAGAAACCTCATTTTGCCAAGAGTGGGAGGGAACATAAACTCATATAAACCTCCAATGACTAAGGTTTGATTCAAAAGAAGAATCCAACAAGAGTTGTGTGGGTTCTCAACTTAACAAATGCTGTTCCTAAGCCATTTATGAGAAATCTTCATTTGCTAACTTCAAGTAAACAATTGTTTTTTGTGTGTAAACAGGTTATTACATGTCTTTATTTTCCGTTTTTTTAAAAATTACTATTACTTGTGACCTAATACATATATCACTCCATAGTTAAATAACATCAAACAGTATTGCACAATTACTACAACATCAGTTTCCAAACATTCTTTATCTTATTGGATTCCTCAATATCACTTCCTTTTTACTTCCCTCCCCACCAATGTACACCCCACCCAGCAGAAAAACAAAACTAAACTAAACCTGGTTATACTTGCTGTCGCTATAGATTTGTTAATCCTGGGCTTCATATACCGAAAAAGAGAAAAACATATAACACAGCTTCAAGAGAGTGACCTCCAATGACGTAATACCTAATCTTAACAGACGAAAACAAAATTACAGAATATGTTGCAAACCAGATCAAGTCCAGGTTGCATCAGAGAGGGGAGCAACTGACGAAGTTTCACCTGTTCAAGTCAGGTTTATCCCTTTGATCTTCTAGACTCACCTCTCCAATGCCTTTAGTAACCACCTTCCTTCCATTTCTCCATTATGGTTAATGGAAGATCCCCAAAGGCTTATTTCTTACATAGTTCCCACAACTATGTCCTAGACTCCCACTGCCATCCATAGCCTTCTGCACATCAGAATCTCAAAATTGAGCCTCCCTAATCCTTCCTTCGATCTCGGGTTATATGATTTACAACCCTTCACTGAGTGATGCTGACGTGCTTCCTCCATGTGGACTTAGTTGACATCTCACTTAGTGACTGCTTGTTTGGAGAGAAGCCGCTAGGACCCAGTTGCTCTTTCATCTGATTGCCAGCCACCATCTAATTTCTAGGTGATGCATTTTTTTAGTCTACAAAACATGTCAATTGCCCACATTCAATATGACTGATGTCGTTCACATAGGCAAGCAAACGAACTAAAAAGATAGACTTCTAAAAGTTTGCAAACTGAAAAGACAGACTTGGAATTCCTAGTGGCAATATCTGCCAATTATGGGGACCCAAAAATAGCAGATGAGAGGAAAAGAAAGAAATGTCACCATAAGCTTGGGCTAGAGTCATTCACTGCAGTCCTATTATTTGTGTACATCAAGGTAGCTGGCAGCTAGATTCTGTTCCCCAGGATCCAGCCATCTCTTCTCTGCCCATGGGCCTGTGCCCTTCCCTTCCTGGCAGAGGACCTACCCAGGCCACATATATTTTTGTAAACGTGCACAGAGGCTGGCTAGCATTTATACTGCTAGCAAGAAGGCCACTCTTGTCAAGGTGGGATTTGAGGCGAGACGAGGTCAATGTGGGAGGATATGATTGCTGGGAAAGAGGAACGAACCCACCAATGGGGTGAAAATCAGGCATTTGCAAAGAACACGTGTACCCAGTTGATGAGCAGCACATTCTTCTCTGCAGGCTTGTCTAACAGAACCACTTAACTACGAATCATCTTGTATCCAATTACAGAGAAAAAGAAACAAGTGCAATTGTCTTTTACCTTATTAATATTTTATATATTTATTATATATTATATTATTATATACTATAATTATATAAATTTGATATTGTAATAATATAAATAAATATTTATAATGAATTTTCATTTCAACATGCCATTATTAAAAAGGTACTAGTAAAATAGTTTATGTGTTCTTGTATTAGGTCTTCAAACTCCTGTGTATATTTTACATTATAGCAATGCAGATGCCAAATTTTCATGCAAAGCACTTATGTTTGGGCTGAGCCCCGGTGGCTTAGTGGTTGAGTGCAGGACTGCGGCCCATTGGCTTGGTGGTTCAAATCCAGCAGCAGCTCTCTGGGAGCAAGACTGGGTAACTCCCACGATCACCAGAGAGCAGCTATGCCCCTCCCCCGCAAAAAACAAAAAACACTTATGCTTTTAGCGTCCATGAAATTTTCAATGGAAAAGATGGATTTCCAAACTCAATATTTGCAATCCTGCTTTTAAAAAATGGACTTTGTTAAGTGCATCACAATTGAATGTGGTCCTGTTCTGTGGTTTATTAGCCACATTGTCTCAAGCTCCAGGGTTGGGCAGGATGGAACTGAGGAAAGTGCACTGGAAGTAAGGAACTGTGAAGGTGCATCACAGAGACAATAAGGAGACACTGAACATTTTTAGGAAGGTAAAGCTCATAGAGGATCTGCAGTGGAAAGGACAATGCAACAAGAAACCAATTAGAATTTGCCAATCCCAGCAAACACAAGTTAAAGTGCATTTTATAGGACTTCAAACATGACCCAATTTCTTTTTTAAAAATGGTATTTTTGTTTTTCATCTCACTCAAATTACTATGGCCCAGTTTGGCTGCTCATTAAGTCTTCTGTTACACCTTGTTTGCTGAAGGAGTTCCTGAAAATCGAGCTTTTTAACAAAAAGAAGCTTTTCTCTTTCTACTTTATAAGATTGCTCTACAACTTTACTAAAGTATAATCGGCAAACAATAAGCAGTTTTGATAAGTTTTCACGCAGACAAGGAAGGAACGTGTCTATCATTCATTAAAATTAGTACCATTGGTTGTGTCTTTACTTGTCGAATCTCTTTATGTTAGGCAGAAGCCAAGAATTTGGGGACTGGAGACAAGGAGTGCGATCTTGGTTCTGCCTGTAATTTCTAATTGTCGTGTCTGTGATGTCCAGACATGTATTCAAAATTTTTAACAACCTGCCAGGGACCTAGAGACTTTTTTAAACTAGGTTTTAATAATTCCTTAAAGAGGGAAGAGTGGGTCAGTGATACCCCCCAAAAAATAAAATCCCAAAAAGAGGGAAGAGTGGGTCAAAATGAGCGAGAGATTGTAGCTTTTCGCCCAATGCATCTCAGCATCTTAATAGCCCTGAGAGCCCTATTGGCACACGTGTCTCCACCAGTTCCCTAGCACAGGTTGCCTATTGCTTGTCAAGTTATTGGCCTTCATCATTCCTGACCTCAATAACTGTCAACAAAGGATGATGGAGGTAGTGGTGGTGATTCAGTGTAATCTCAAAAGCCAGACTTGAAAGAATTTTCATTCCCAAGAGGGCTTTCTTGGACCTCCAGAACGCCCTGGTTTCTGTGGCGTGTGCTGGCCGCCCTTGCCCAGCCACAGCCAGGGGAAGCTGTGGGACTCGGCTCCACCCCCTCTTCTCACGGTCTCTTGCTGCCCACAGAGGGTGCTCGGAGCTCTGCCGCATCCCCATGGTGGAATACAAACTGGACAGTGAGGGCACACCTTGCGAGTACAAGACACCGTTCCGGAAGAACACGACTTGGCACCGCGTGCCCACCCCTGCCACCATGCAACCCCTCTCCAGAGCTTCGCCTGTGCCAGGCACGCCCGACCGGCTACAGTGCCAACAGCTCCTCCAGCAGACTCAAGCGGCCATCCCTCGTAGCACATCCTTTGACCGGAAGCTGCCCGATGGCACCAGGTAACGCTTTTTCCCGTCCCAAGACAGCGCTTGTAAAATGGTGATGTTTAAGAAGTTGATATTATATGGAGGGACTTTTTAATTGCTGTAATGATTTCTAAGTTGCTTGCTTTACGCAGGTTGACCTAAAGAATGGCCATGGGGGTCATGAACTCAGTGGTCTATCTTCCTGTAGGCCCGATAATAGCTTTGAATAAAATGCAGTCTGTAGCCACACCCCAGCCCATCAGGTCCTTGTCCCCTGCCCAGTTTGCTCAAAAAAAAAACAAAAAAAAAACAACTTAGAAAAGGTACTCTAGGAATTCCAATGCATGCACCCAACCGAAAACACAAAAGAAAATTCCTAAAACAAAACCCATTGTCATCGAGTCCCTATATAGGATTTCTGAGGGTATAGATCTTTATGGGAGTGGGCAGTTTTTTCTTGAAGGATAACTAATGGGTTTGAACCACTGACCTTGCTGTTAGCAACCCAACACTTACCCAGCAGTTCCACCAGGGCTTTGCCAGATAAACATGATTTTGAGTAGAAGTAAAGCAAACTGCCCCCGAAAAATCAATGACCAATTCTCATCCTCACAGTATATGGCATACATTAAAGGGTCCTAACATTGTAAGCATTTTTCTTGTATGTTTATTTTAAAAAGTGAGGGACACTTGAATATTAAATTATTCAATGAAAGAATGTGTTTGTTGAGAAGCTGGTGAGAAGTTTTATCTGCAAAATTTGTAGAGATCATTTGAATTGAATAAAACAAATGTATTTTGTTATTGTTCATTCCTATTCCTGTTTTAACTTACCCTTAGTGACAGATATGCCATTGCCACGTCCTGAGTTTTCTCAAAGCAGCTTGCCAAGTGCTAGTCTGGCACTGTGCTGTGAGTCAGGGTGCCTGGATATTTGAATGCCAGGTCTTCAGTTCCAAGGTGTGTGCCATGTAGGGTCAATTTACTTGTCCCCTGTGCACCTCCTGTTTCCTCCTATTAAAAAAGAGAGCAATGACAAAATTCTCATCAGGCATTAATAGACTTAAATGAATCAACACATACAAAATGCTTTAAAGTGTACATGCACATAAACAGTCCATGTATGTATCAATCATAATTGGTAGAAAATTTTAAATGTGGTCATATGTTCTGTTTTTCCAGTTTGCTATTTCTAGAATTGTCCAGTTTTAACTTGACATTCGAACTGACCTGTCCTTGCTCTGAACCTCCCTGTTGAAAGAAAGTTCTGCTGAATTTTTAGACCACCCATATTAAAATAGTACACATAGGTTAAGTCAAAGGGGCAGCAGGGCTGCAAGTGGCATGTGAAAGGAAAGGGCTCTGCAGAAGCAACCTGCCTTAATAAAATAAAACCAAGTAAATTAAAAGGGGAAAATCAAGAGGAACAACAACAACAAATAGCAAAGGGAAAGTTGGTAAGCATATTTTCATTAAAGGAGTTCTTGAATTTACTCACTTTTGTGTCATTAAAAAAAGATGAATAGAATTGCATTCACATGACGTGTTAAGATGAGTTGGTCTTGCCACATTTAGTTATTTCTCTGTGCATGTAGTTAAGCAGAGAACCCAGACATGACTCTGCTAAAGTGTTACATGGCAAGAAGTACTAATGTTTGCATAGTTATGCATTTCTAGGGACTGTGTACGGATACCTTCTTATTTCACTGGAATGATTGAGGTTTAAAACTTTCGATGGTAAAAACTCTTTTGTGTTTGCATACCTTCCCTTTAATAATAAACCTCTCAGGACCTAAGAGTATCATCTATCCTTAGTTTGCTTTATCCTGTATGATTTATTCTGGTTCACATTAAAATGCATATTTCTCCCCTTTTTTGTCATCATAAAAAAAAATGAATGTGTTTGGAAAACAAAACAGGCCAGGTCAAGGTGTTGACCCTCCACAGAGCCCCCAGTGCACTGTTAATGACTCTGGTCAACATTGCAGAAGTTCGCCCAGCAACCAGTCCTCTTCCAGCGACCCCGGGCCCAGTGCCAGTGGTGGCCACTGGAGACAGCAAGTGGCATATGACGGGTACTGTCCCTTTAACCTGATTCTTATCCTCTTGGAGTGGCATGCTTTTGGGATTATGTCAAGCATGTTTATACTGTATGGGCGCTATTATACTGTATGCCAGGCATGAGTTTCAGTTAAATGACTTCTCCGGGTTAGAAAGCTCATTATTTCTGTTTTAGGAAGCACTCAAGTCATCTGTATCCTCAGCGGATTCATTTTGCTTTATGATAAAAAGAAAGGCTGTCTTAAAATGTGAAAGTTAAGGATCTAAGAGGTCCGATGACCCTTGAGAATTTTTCACTCAAGTGACTGAAGAGGTGCAAACTCAGATTCTTTTGCAAAGTGCCTTTTCTCCCAGACACCACTCAGAATCAGAGAAAGCAGATTTAGTGTGTGGCAAGCAGTTGACATGTCTTTTTTGCTTCGTGTTTGAGAAGTTTGCCTGCCTTGAAGGTTAGACCATGAATTCGTCCTTGGAGTATGTGCCTGGTTTCCAGGAGGCAGCACAGACAGAGCCAGGAGCTCCCTTGAACATAGTGACAGCCACACTGATTGATGTTAATAACGCCAGGAAAGCATTGATCGCTTTTAGGGAAGAAAAGAGCATGTCTTTGTACATTCCTACTTCTTTCTCTTTTGGGGGAACAGTTGTTGCTCCTTGAAGCAGCAATTGGAGCGTTGGTTTCCCACAGGTTCAATCCTCCCAGCTTTAAAGGAGCTAGATAGGAGTGATTTCAACCAGAAAATGACTATGTCAAATGAGAAGGTCCATGTGAGAAGAGAAGCTTTATTTCTGATGTCACCTGTGTCATGGGAAATTGTCTCCCTGGGGCCCACTTCTCTTCTGAAGTAATAGGTTTATAGTCTGTGATATATATATATATATATATATATATATATATATATATATATATATCAGTGACCAGATTTTAACATTGGTAAAGCGAGACACCATTGACTTGGGGGGGGGGGGAGGCTGTATTCCCTTCTCATTCTCCTGCCATTCCCTAGCTTGTTGTGCATTCTTCCAAAAATCAGGACTTTTTAAAAATGCTGCGGGACGTGGGAAAAATTGTTTAAAATCAGGATAGTCCCACCAAAAGTGGAATGTCTGGTCATTTTAAGATAGATTTTTAAAATTGCCATACAAACTCCTTTTTCTAAATTAAAGTATAATTTATAAGTAGAGAGGAGTTTTTTATAGAAATAGAAAAACATTGTCTAGTTTTCTGTATATCAAAGTAATCACATTCTGATGTGAAAAAAGAATGTTTTGCCTTATTTCACTTGTAAGAAATGTATTTTTATAATTTGGGTTTCCACAAAGGAATACCCACCTGGAAGTAGTCTGGATGAAAAAAAAAAAGTGCTGCATGCAGAGAGGTCTCAGGGCCATGTATAATAGGCTCAAGAAGAAAAGAACAGTGAGTTCTGTGTTGGCCTTGGAGTCAGAAGGATTTCTTTATCTGTCATCAAAGTGCCTTTACTGACCCTTCAGTGGAGCCAGATCCCCTAATTTCACAAATATTAGTATTTCTGGCAGGACTGGGTTGACAGATATTGCAATATCCACATGCTAGAAGACAGCTTCTGGTCTGGCATTCTCTTTGCCTTTCTGATTTACAAGGGACATTGTAAATACCGATCGAGTGGAATGAGCAGAGAGGCTCAGCTGCACATTTCTTCCCAGGTGCCAATCTCCTCTGCTTCTGGACCACCAGGGCTCAGGCCCTCTGGAGTGTGAAGGGGCCAGGGAGCAGCGAGAGGACATCCTGGAAGGAAGCAGGCACCCTGGTAATAAATTCCCAGGGGAGAGATCTTCCTTTAGGATCCTTTTTTCGCTGCACATCATTATTTTATTCATTCATTTGATGGGTTTTCATGAAGCACCTCTGTGTCTCATGCTGATGATCCTAAGCCAGCCCCCCACTCTAGAGGGGAGTGTAGCCGTAGTTGAGGGCTGCTTAGTGACTTTGGATATGGGGCATGAATTTCATTGCATTGATGTCTTTACTCTTAAGACTTTCTCATGGGGAAGACCAGAAAGTCCTAGAACAACAAATTTGATATATTTGTACCCAATCATTTGTTTAATTTCTGCTTTTCTTTACTCTTTTGCAAGTGTTAGAAATTAGATACCAACTCTTCTCTCTTTCTACAACAGAAGCTAAATGGCATGGGCCACCTTCTAAAGTTCGGAGTTCCTATAAAGAAAGAGCCCTTCAGAAAGATGGAAGTTGTAAAGATTCTCCCAATAAACTTTCTCATGTAAGTCTCCCATGTATATACTAATTGCTCATTTATTCAGGACAATGCATCACAACACCCACATCACTAGTGTAATTCTATTGCCAGGGAGTCTTATCGTATGTCACTGACCTCACAGTTTGTCTCCAGGTGGTTAGGGAAGATTAAAAAAAAGGTTGAGTGAAGCTCCCTTCTCTCCCTCTTGCCCTCATTCATAAAATACCTCAATGACAGGTCAGACCACAAATCAATGGAAAAACCAAGAGTATATTGCCAGGCTTTTATCCTTGAAATCCCTTGTTGTAGCTGCTAAATCACATTTCTATTTTTAACCTATTAGCCATGCATCCATTTAAGGGCATCATGTAGAAAGGTCAGAGTTGGTTCGATAGTGTGTGATTTGGTGTGTGGTTACTGTTCCTGGGTCAGCGCTTCACAGACACTTGCACATAAGCCACAGTGACAAGGCTTCAGCCAGTGTGTGTGCAGTGTGAAATAGTCCCTGGCATACCCCCGGGGCCGGTGAACAGTGCGTTTACTCCTCACTGCAATCCTCGGAGGTGGAATATGGGCCAGGGAAGCAAAACATTCACTTAACCTTGGTAGCAGGAGTAGTTGACAGTTGCCATATATACCAAACAATCTAAAGTGTGGGTTTTTTTGTTGTTGTTGCTATCTCTTCATTGTTTTGTTTTTTTTATTAAATATTTTTATTTGGGACTCTTACATCTCTTATCATAATCCATACATTCATCCAGTGTGTCGTGCACATTTGCACATATCCTGCCATCATCATTTTTTAATTTATTTTTGCCATCATCATTTTCAAAGTGATTTTTCCCACTTAGACCCCTCATATCAACTCCCCATTTCTTCCTCCTCCCTCCCCTGCCCAACCACCCTCATGAAGCCTTGATAATATATAGATTATTATTTTCATATATTATCCTTCATTGCCCCTCACCCACTTTACCATTGTTTTTTCTGCCGAGAGGGAAGTATTTCAACTGTAAGTGGATCGGCAGCATGTTTTTTACATTGAACTTTTCCTCACTTGTACATAATGACAACTTACTTGTGAACATAAGAAAGATTAGGCATGTTTTCTTTAACTGAATAAATGGCTATTGATTTATACAGGATGAAATGGTGAAATTAATAACACAGCTTCATTATGAGATCTTTTTCAAAACTATTTTCTTAACCAAACATTTATTTCATGAGAATATTGTTTTTTGTTGTAATTTTAAAATTATCTACTTGTAACTTTGCTAATAATGTTTATTATGTTTCCTAATGCATTAATTGATTACTCATGCCTTTAAATTTTTTTTGCCTTTAAATTTTTACAAAATATTCTTTGAGAAATACTTAGGTCAAAAATTTCAAGGTACTACAAGCTCAAATAACACTCTTTGTGTGTGAATGAAAGCTGTTTTATTTTACCATGCAGTGTTGCATGATTTTAATTTAAGTAGAATTAACAGAATTGATTCCATTGTAATTTGTTAACTCCTGAACATATCATTAAAATAAATTTGAAGTTGGAAAAAAAAACCGGTTGATCCTTGTGATCAAGTCCCCCTTGCCCCCACTCCCCTAATCCTCCTGACATCTCTACTCTCATTGTTGGTCAATTTAAGGTTATTCTAAAGAAATATTTTGTGTTCCTGCTCCAAACTGTTTCATTCCTTTCTTTAACGTGACACTGGAGAGCCTCGCATTACCCATTAGCCAACATGTGCTACATTTTTTTCCTAACTTATGACCTGTCCCTTTTCTTGAGTCAGCTTCAGTATCTATTTTAAATCCCACCAGTAAACATCTCTAACAATAGTTAAAATAGAGGGCAGCAGGAAGAGGTGTAGACTTTAGAATACTGATGAATGAATGATGAAAAATTCAAGAGTATTTGCCAAAGAATCTGATTGGAGTGAATAAAAGAAGCAAAAGGCCAAACACAGTTAACTAGATCACTTGCTTGTGTGCAGTCCTTGACTGTAGGTATCATTCATTTTCCAGGCAAGTCAGAGGACCCTTATCAGTATGAACACAGTGGACAGACGTGAACATTTATTATTGTCTGTTTATTTTTATCTTCACAGTACCCCAGACTTATTTTCAGACGTAGTTACATGAAGAGAAATTCTGTCCCTTAACATTTGGTACATTATTTGATTGATCTCTCATAGAAAGATAACTCATGCTTTTATTGGGCTTTGCAACAGCAAAGTAGTCTTGTGATACCTTTTTTTTGGTGGGGGAGAGGAGCATCACTGCTCTCCGGCGGTGAGAGTAGGAGGCCCAGCTCCACTGCTGGAATTGAACCTCCGTCCCAGTGGGACGCAGTCCCGCGCACAACCACGACGCCACCGGGGCTCAGCCCTTGTGTATATCTTATGATCTGATTTATTCTACACATTAGCCATGTCAGTTCAGTATTATCAAGCACACAGGTGGTTTGCTATCTGACCCAGAGTCCACTCACTGTGACTCGGACCAGGGTCTTCTGATCAAATTTCTGAACTGGCATTCTAATCGTTCATAGAAGTAATAATTAGGGAACTGTGCTATTGGTAGCAGGATGCTCTTCTATCGATCATTTTATTACTAGTGATACTGTGGCAATATTATTGTGCTTCATGAATAGATAGTTCAACAAGACTTTAAAAGGGGGATTACCCACCTAAGAAAAATTGTGAGAAGAATTATGAAGCATGGACATTTGCATATAAAGTGAGTTTAGCACTGCCTCACTTTGAATAATGATTGGCTAATAAGAGTTTAGGTGAAACCATTTAGGTTTATAGTTTCATGAATCTGGATGAGGAAAGTGGTCTTTCTGAGAGAGATGTATTTGACGGTGTTTTGCTTCTCTTTCTTCTCAAGATTGGAGATAAAAGCTGCTCAAGTCATTCCAGCAGCAATACACTTTCCAGTAACACCTCCAGCAATAGTGATGATAAGCACTTTGGGTCTGCAGACCTGATCGATCCGGAACTGCTGGGGTTAACCTACATGAAAGGGGCCTCCACAGACAGTGGGATCGACACTACCCCCTGCGTGCCCTCATCCATCCTTGGCCCATTGCACCTGACTGGCAGCAGGTCCATGATCCACAGCCGGGCCGAGCAGTGGCCTGACTCTGCTGACATCTCTGGTCCTGATGCTGAACAAGTGAAGATGTACTCGGTTCACAGCTATGCCTCTGCCATTTCTGTCAGCAACACTGCCGATGGCAGCATAGGCGACCTGAGTGAGATCTCCTCTCATTCCAGGTGAGTGCTCTGTCGCTGGCCTGCTCATCAGTGCCTGCTTATGCAGTCTTAGGGGTAGTCACTTTCCAGAGGAGGGGAGGGAGGGGTTTCAAGACCCTACTGAGTTAATACCTAGGGCCAGAGACAAAGGCCAGCAGCATTAACAGGAGATAGGCCATCACCTACCTGATTGCAGATTGCCTGGGTTCTAAAATCTGTGAGTGTTGACTCATTGCTAGATTCACGTGTTTGTGATTTTACTTTCCTTTCTCTTACTTTAAATGTGATTGAAGATTAAAGGATGACAATAATTGCTCTAGGCAGACCTTTTTCCCTCTCTCCCAATTCAGTCTGCTGCCTAATACTCAGATTACACTAGTTAGGAAGGGTTTTGGTGTTGTGTTTAAATGTGTAGCTCCTGTAGTAAAGGAAGATGAATTCTGTGTCTAAGACCTTCATTATAAGATAGGAAGACCTAAACTGTTCTATAGAACCATAAGCATGTTTGGGGGTTAGCAGATGGATATGTTTAAGATAAAAATAAGCTTACTTTAGTATATACTCCCAAGTGGTTTAAAACTAATCTTTGACATATGTTTGTACTGTGATTTTAAAAACTAGTTATTTGTAATTCTTGCCTTCAGTTTCACAAAAAGTCTAGGCAAGGAAAGTATTTATTCAAATATAACTGTGTCCAGTAACTACTATATGCCAACTATACTACCATTTTCCCTTCTTGCTACAAAGGCTTTCCCTATATCATCTCTCAGTTACTGTTGAAATTTTCCCCAAAACTCCTTAAAATTGGAGGACAGAGTCAGACGAACTATTAATAGGGCTGTTCTACCTGGTGCATTAACATGAATGTCTAAAATTACCACGAATGTCTAAAGGGAGAATGTCTAAAACCAACCCTTCCCTAACACCACCTCCTTTTCTCACACAGCCCTTTCTTTCCCAGGCTATGGGAGTCAATCCCACCAAACCCTTCAGCTGAAAATGAAGGTAGCTCATCCCCTGAAGAAAAGCCAAGTGTGACTTACTGGAAGACCAGGGCATAGATTTTCGAGAGCAAAAGTTGTAAAAGACCATACCATCTGCTTTCTCCTGTCAGCTGGGACAAAAACAGCATAGATTACTCTCAAATTGTCTTGTCTACTACATATCATTTAATAATTTGGCTGAAAAATACTTATAATAGTGAATAGCTGAAATAATATTTAAAGAGATTAATGACTTTGATGGCTTACATTACTCTTATCTTAATTTCAAGGGTAAAAATGGACAATACTAAAAACCAAAAACCTTGAGATTTTACAATCTTCTAATGTCTTATAAAAAGTTGAGAAGCTTTATAAGACAGCTAATCTTATGAAAGGCAAATAAATTGGCCTTATAAAAATAACTTGGCATTAATATGTAGTAAATTTCTATGGAAACTGCTTTTAGAGCACACTAATTTATAAACAGAGATAGGGATATGTAAACACATTTGAAGCAGACTTTCTTAAATACCTTAACCATTTATTAATGAGTTTAGACTATTAGCAAACACATAAAAGTGCTCGATTCAATTTCATATAGATTATGTTTTTTCCCTCCCATGTTAAACTGAATGTGTGTATAGCTGTTGCAGAAATGGTGGATATATGGGAGTGAGTAGAGTCCTTTACCACTTAGTAGCTTTTTACCTGTATCTGTAGTTGATCATGACTTTGAAATCACTTTCTGAGTCTCATTGTAGATTTTTGCTCAATATGAAATTCAAACCATGACATTGAGTCTTTTTAGTACATTCTCTTGTCTGCCCCTCTCCCTGTGCAGGTGCACTAGAGGACTTTAAATATGGTTCTTTGTTTTATTTACCATGGGAATCGATAAAAAGAACTTCACTAATTAAAGCCTAAGAGACTGACCTATTGAGAATCTCCTGCTGGGATTCTGTAAACTCTGAAAAGTCATAATCCGAAAGAAGGCATGGACCTCCCCACATAATATCAGTTCCATTCTCCCCTCTCTTCTCCTGACATGTCTATCAAGACAGAGCTGGGGTCCTCTGCAAGGTTCAACTACCTGAAGTAGTTGAAACACTCTACCAGGAGGTAGTTTCAGTGCTAGCCAGTCCAGCTAAAGCCAGACCCCAACCCTCAAAGCATGTTTTTCATAGCACTTACCATGTGGACTTTGTCTGCTACTATAAGAATGCAGGCTGGCTTTTCTGACTTGAGTGTCTGTGTTTTGAGGCTGAGGGGAACTTTGTTCAGCATACTCATAACACTAGCACCCAGAATGGGCTTCTGGTTCAGTTTCAGTTGCTGTCAAGGCAGTTCCAGTTTCTGTTGACTTCACGTGTGTCAGAGTAGAATGATGCTCCATATTGTTCAATGACCGACTTCCTGTTTAGATTGTCAAGCTTTTCTTCCAAGGCACCTCAGACTTCTAACTTTTCAGTTAGCAATTGTGCGCAATATAATTATCTGTGCCACTCAGGGAGTCTGCATATGGTAGGCCCTGGGATATTTTGTAAGTCAAGATAGGGACAAAATAAGAGAGTTCAGTAAGTGTTTATTGATAGAGTTAATAAACCAAGGTTCCTCTGTATCTGGGAGGAATGCTGGTAGTATTGTGTAGTGGGTCAGCTGCTCCATGAGAGAAAGGTAGAATAGTTATTCTGTTAAGATAATAGACTTGGAAAGCCTATGGCATAAGTCTGTTTTGTTCAATAGACTCAGCGTGTGTCAGAATGAACTCAGTGGCCATGGGTTTGGGTGTTTATTTTATTTGGGTAGTCTCGGGAGAGAGAAAATGTGTTCATGGGGATCTGCTAGTCCCAGTTCACCATCTTTGTCAAGTCGGTGCTACCCATATGAACCCCGAGAATAAGAGAATAACACACTACCTTGTCCTGCACCCTCCTGACAAGTGTTCAATTACAGGTGCCCTGATTCAATATATAGCCTGCTCTGGAATTTTCTAATCATCCCTAAGTTTTCTAATTTTAACTTTTCACCCCTGCTGCCTTCCAGCCCCTACCTACACACATACATTTCTTACCTAATTGCTTCAGTGGGTTAAAGTATGTATAGAATTGTTTTTATGGTATAATTTTATATTTTTTTACTACATAGATGGGGTGATCTTATAAAACTCTTTACAATAAGCTACGTCAGTGTGGACAAAAGAGCAGAGTTGCAGAAATCAACCAGTAACCTAACAAACCATATCTATCCTGCTTCTTGCTATTCAGTGCTTTTAATTCAGCAAAAAAATTTTGTTTCTTTTGTGAGGGCAGGGCACTTAAAATGAAAACAATGTTCATATTAATCTAGCCAAGATTTTCACAAAGCAAAATAAATCAACTGTTAGTGCAAATGATTGAAAGTTGGCAGTATAGTTCTAAAATCAGAACTGTTGGCTTTGAACCCTGATTTATTTTGGTCCACCAGCTGGTATTTGACTTGTGTGGGCAATGTTGGTGTCCTGGATAAGAGTTTTGAATACACGAATCCCAAGAATTCGCACCCAGGATTCCATATCTACACTAATAATAATTGAGTGGCTGCATGGAAGTAAGGAAGTGATAGGTTTTGTTATTAATTGCTTTTTCATTACTATTGGATTTTCTTTTCATTTCTCCAATAGCCAGATGCTCAAAGATGGATCAATTTATCTTGTTTCCTTCTTTTGAAAGTCTATAAGAAGTCTGCTTTAATATAATTCTTAATTTTAGCTCTTTTAAAATTCTTCCGAGCCCCGGTGGCGTTAAGTGGTTGAGTGCAGGACTGCGGCCCGCGGGCTTAGCGGTTCAAATCCATCGGCGGCTCTCAGGAGCTGTGCTGGATAGCTCCCACAATCACCAGAGGGCAGTGATGCCCCCCCCCAAAAAAATAAAAGAAAGAAAGAAAATGTTTGGGCTGAGCCCTGGTGGCATAGTGGTTGTGTGCAGGACTGCAGCCCACAGGGTTGGCGGTTCAAATACAGCAGCAGTTCTCCAGGAGCAAGGCTGGGCCTTCTACTCCCACCAGGGCAGTGATGCACGCACACACACACACACACACACACACACACACACACACAAATCTTCCTCAATTCTGTAATATGTGCTTTATATAGAGACCTCATAGAAAAGGTATGTGCAGATAAGAAATTATATTTTATTATGCAGAGGAACTTAGTACCTGAAGAAACTTTTGAATAGCAAGGACTCCCCCATCTTTCTTTTTTATTTAAATCACTTATACTAGTATTTAAGTGCTTTATGCATCTTACCTTTTAAGTGCTTTATAAATCTGAATTTATATATTCTTCAGAACAACCCTGGGAGTTGGACTGTTATTCCTCCCCCATTTACAGATGAGAAAACTGAAGGCCTGACACACTGCCTTGGAATTAGTACTGGATTCCAGGGTGGATCCTCACAGTGCTCTCATATGCCAAGTTTTCAGCAAGGAGAACACATCCATCTTTTCAAAGTCCAACATTGGGATTATAATTTAAACTATCTTAAAATTTCCTCATTTGAACAGTAATTTCTAATTCTATTATGCCTTTTTCATTAAACATTATAGTGTTGATCTCTTGAATTTAAAAAGATCTGTAGGCCACTCACCCACAGATTTGAGTTTATCCTCTGGCATTTTCAGTGTTGTATTGTTTTAGCACAGGGCTTTGAGGAAGGTCATCTTCCTAAATAATTCTGTGGTTGTGTAAACCTGTAATAATATAGCAATTATCCATGTAACTACTGCCAAGTAAGGGATAGGGCAGGACTGAGGCCTGAAAGTTCCATCTGCCCTGACCCGACACAGCCCCTGTCCTTCTACCAAGAGGTAGCTACTTCATGACTTGAGTGGCAGTCATCTCTTTGCTCTTCTTTATACTTTATTTAAGAGTGTCAGTATACTCTTGAGAGTATATTGTTTAGTTTTTCCTCTTTATGAATTTTACTTTTAATGAGATCCTGTTTACCTTGTTTTGGTGACTTTATTCCACATTGTTTACAAGATTCACCTACATTATTTGTAGCCTCACGTTGATTATTCATAGAATATTTCATTTGTATTCATATTTGCTCATTGACATCTATTAATGACCTGGGGTCCTGTTATTATAGATCAGTCAAGACAGTATTCTTTTTTTTTGTTTGTTTTGGTTTTTGGACATCACTGCCCTCTGGTGGTGGGAGTAGGAGGCCCAGCCTTTGCTCCTGTGGAGCTGCTGCTGGAATTGAACCTCCATCCTAGTGGGCTGCAGTCCCGTGCACCACCACTACGCCACCGGGGCTCAGCCAAGACAATATTCTTGTCAACATTTTTAAATGTCTCTGGTTGTACATGGACAATCGTTTATTTAGTCTGGGTACACACCGAAGTGCAATTGTATGGTATGCAGGTGCAAACATTCATTAGATACTGCCCAAACTTATTTTCCATGATTTCCACTGCCCACAGCAGGAGGAGAGAGTTCATTGTTTAAGATTTTTACTAAGACTGGGTATGGCCACAAGATTCCACTTTTGCCAATCGTGTGACTATTTCATCACGTGGTTTCGCTTGACCTTCCCCTGAGAACAACTGAAATTAAACAGCCTTCCTTGTGTTTGTTCACTTCTTGAACACTCTCTTTTCTGAAGTATCCGTTTAAGTATGTCGTCCATGTTCCTCTTCATTTTCTGGCTATCATTTTAACATGCTTCCTGCCACAAGTATGCAGCTGACACGTGTTAGAAAGGAGAATGCACCCAGTTCACCTTGCCCTGCTTTTTTGCTCATGGAAAAGGAGAGCAGTCGCCACTGTGACTCTGAGGTGGGATGTTTGCCAATCAGGCTATCACATCTCATTGTATTGCCACTTTTGTGCATTTTTTTTCCCCTCAGTGGCTCACACCATTCAGGAAGCCCTTCCGCTCACTGTTCCCAAAATGGCGGTTCTCTGGATACGTCCAAAGTCTACATTGTGTCCCACAGTAGCAGTCAGCAGGCTCCTGGGTCAGTGTCCAAGCCCTACCACCGACACGGAGC
The DNA here is from genome assembly GCA_004026705.1 of Nesogale talazaci. NCBI lineage: Eukaryota > Metazoa > Chordata > Mammalia > Afrosoricida > Tenrecidae > Nesogale > Nesogale talazaci. Next base: position 61,544 of record PVJH01001831.1, on the reverse strand, counting down.
AGTGAGCAAGTATGTCATCGGCTGGAAGAAGTCAGAAGGCAGCCCACCGCCAGAAGAGCCCGAGGTGACTGAGTGCCCGGGGTAAGAGTTTACTTATTCTTCTCTAGGCAAAAATATACCTTTGGAGAACTGAATATTGCAAATGTATTTTCCTCCTAGGGAAATACAGTAACTAAAAAAGCGGTCATGGAAAAATGTCTTTTTGAAACCTTTTTAAATGCTGATGATTGTATTTCCCTTTCAAAATCTTGTTTTCTTGATTTTTATCTAAAAAATTAAAGGAAACCTTTATTATTCTTATGCATAAAACTATCTGCAATAGAAAAGTCATAATGTAGAGTACATTGTGAGTATAATTAAAATTAATATATTAATGGCATCAGTGTATATTCCAAGAAAATAGACAAAAGGCAGTTTGAATTCCTACATACCGGATATGCTTGAGTATAAGCATATCACATCAGCCAAGACACCTAATTTTAACACAAAAACTGTATTAAAAATGTGCTGAAAAACTCAGCTTATACACAAGTATATACGGTAGTTAATTTTGCTGTTTGAATCACATCATAAAAGGAATATTCTCCCTAATATCTCCATCACTTTGACTCCGCTTTTGATTGTCAAGTGTTTGGGGTCAGACAACTAGGGATGCTTTATATCTGAAACACTTGCGAAAAATATACTGCCAACTCCATGAACAGAAAAAGTAACATTCTTTAGCCTACTCAGTGCAATTTAGCTTTGCTTCTTTTTTTAAAGGATAGGTCATCAAATCACTGTATTCTACTGTGCCTGCCTGTGATGCATGTGAAGGGTTGTGTTCACACATAACATGTGTGCATGTACCCATGTGCAGTGATGTTTCTTTAGAGAACTCAGCTAGGTTTTTTTCTAACTTAGTCAATGATTTAACATTACTTTTTTCTTTGAAAAAATAATATAATATCTTAAATATGGCTCAGAGGATAGTGCCTTCTAAATTAAGTCTTTTTATGTTAAGATTGAACATGTAGTTAAAAGAAATATCATGCTAGTAATTGTAAATAAGTTGTTTACAGATAATTTTATATTGTTAGTTAAACCTTTTTATTGTGCATGTGAATTTCATAACTTTAGGCTGATATCTTATCTTCTAGAGTGTTCTGATAATTTTCTAGTGTGTCACCGAAATTCACTGCCAGTCTTTTAGGCTCTATATAATAATTTTTGAAGCATTTTATAAATAGGTGTAAATACTGTAAAAGAGAAAGGTTTTCTTTAAGAGTCAGAACAAAGTGAAAGGAGCTTTTCCATGCAGATTATGCTAGGGGATATACAATATAATCATTATATCAGGCAGGTCTTATGACACTGACTTGAAATTAAAGAAAGGCAAATAGGAACATTATGAGAAATGTTTTATTGTCTCTGGATATCCTTAGATATGCATGGGCCCAGGGTGAAATACAAAAGAGACTATAAACCCAAACTATCCCTTAAAGTCACCCATTAGTGAAATAACAAATTGGTACACAAAATAAAGGATATTATCCAGAGTATGGTGCTCTATTTCTGAGCTATTTATGTGAGACAGAAAGGTCAACAGTGTAAGCCTCAAAACAAAGATGAAAACTTAGAGGGAAGTGAAAGTAGAGTCTTAGAAAGAACAACAACCAGAACTTAATTAAAGAGAATGTTGATACATTGTGTAAAGTTTAACTGAATAATTTGTATAGAAATTTTCAAATGAGAAACTATTCCGCTGTGTAAATTCATTGAAAATACAATAAAATATTACTTTCAATTAATTAAAAATGTGAATAAGAGGAGGCAAGGAATGTATTTCTGTTAGAAACACTGACCTTGAGATTCTGGCAAGACTTTGAGGATGCTGAGAGCAGGTTACGGGGTCCTGCACATCCTCACTGGTACATGTGAGAAGTTATTTAGTCCCATCCCAGTTTTATGGAAAAGGCATCGAGCTCTGAGTAATTATGTATGGTGAGAGGACATACACCTTTCCTGACTTTACATCATGTAGTATTCCCAGGTTCTGTTCCCACAACTGCCTCTTGATTTATGAGCACAATGAAGGCTTTCAGAATTCCAGTTCTTCTCAAGTTTATCCAGTTTGTTTGACTCACACAGTCAAATAACTTTGCATCATCAGTAAAATAGAAGTAAACATCTTTCTGATACTCTGTTTTGAGATAAGATCCATCTGATATCAGCAATGATATTCCTTATTCCACACCCTCTTCTGAATCTGACCTGAATTTCTGGCAGCTCCTTGTCAGTGTACTGCGATTGTATGTAACTATTGCTGAATGATCTTCAGCAAAATTTTACTCGCATATGTTATCAATGGTATTGTTACATATTTGCACATTCTATTGGATCACATTTCTTTGGACCGGGTACAAATCTGCATCTTTTACAGTTTGTTGGCTGGGTTTCTGTCTTCCAAATATCTTGTGATTGATGAGTGAGAGCTTCAAGTGCTTCATCAGCTTGTTGAAACATTTCAGACAGTAACCCATCAATTTCTGGAGGTCTGTTTTTGACGAACGCTGTCAGAACAGCTTGAACTTCCTGTCTCAGTATCATTGGTTCTTGATCGTACGCCAGCTCTTGAGATGGTGGAATGCTAACTAGTTATTTTGGGTAGAGTGACTGTGTACTCTATCTTCTTTTCATACTTCATGCATAGTTCAATATTTTGTTCTAATCTTTCAGTATTACAACTAGAGGCTTGAGTTCTTTCAGTTTAAGACATGCTGAGGGTGTTCTTTCCATTTGGTTTTCTAACTCTAGGTCTTTGCACATTTCATTAAAATATTTGATGGTCTCTTTTTAAGCTGCCATTTGAAAAATTTCTAGTCTGGTCTTTGACATCATCATTTCTTCCATTTGCCTTAGTGACTCTATAATTAAGAACAAGTTTCATTCAGTCTCTTCTGACATCAACTTTGACCTTTTCTGTCTTTCCAATCTTTTTATTGACCTTTTGCTTTCATCATGAATTTTTTTGATGCCCTCCCACAACTTATCAGGTCTTCTAACATTAGTATTCAATGCTTCAAATCTGCCCTTCAGATGTTCTTGAAATTCAGATATGATAGACTTAAGGTGATATTTTGACTCCCCTGAAATTCTTTTAATTTTCTCCAGCTTTATCCTCAACTTAAAAATGAGCAATTGATAATCTGTTCTACCATCAGCTCCTAGTTTGGATTTAGCTACTGATAATTGAACTTCTCCATCGTGTCTTCCCACAGATATTGTCAATTTGATTTCAGTGTATTCCCTCTGGAGAAGTCCATGGGTGTGGCTGCCTTTTGTGTTGTCAATAAAATGTCTATTCAATGAATAAGACATTAGCCTTGTAAAAGTCTATCATGCAAATTTCAAAGTCTTTATTTTCAAACTAGGTTTCCTGGATCTTTGTTTCCAACTTTTGCCTTCCAATCACCAATAATTATCAATGCATTTTGATGGTATGTTGGATCAATTTTCAATTGAAGTCATTAGTAGGATTCTTCAATTCCTTCATTACTAACTTCTGTGGTTGGTGCATCAGTTCAAAAAATTTTGGGTTAACTAAATTTCCTTCAAGCTAATTAGATATAGTGCTGTCACAGACAACATTATACTTCAGTGTTATTTTTGAATGTTATTTTTGACAATGAATACAATGCTATTTCACTTGATTGTGTTATTCCTAGCATAGTAAACCATATTATTTTCTGATTTGGAATGACCAGTCTATTTTAGCTCCATTTATGCATCCATTTCATTTGTGACAACTTCCAATTTTCCCATATTCGTACTTTGCACTTTCCAATGTATAGTCAAAAATTTGCAAAATTTTTGCAAAAATTTGCAAAATTAGAAAATGTTTGCAGCAGTATCTCTTTATCTTGAATTGTGCCCCATCAGCAAGTGAAGATCTTGAAGTCTCCATTCCCAGAGACTTTACCTCACTCATGTCACCACGGTTGCCTCCATTCTTAGAAAGCCACTCCTTTTTAGTCATATCAAGTGCCCGGGTCAACTCCATAAGTCAAGATAGAATTGCTCCTGTGAGTTCCTGTAATTCTTTCCAGAAGAAGAAAGCCTCACCTTTCACCTGAGGAATGGCAGGTGATTTCAAAATGCTGATTCATGATTAGCAGTCAAGTATATATCGCCAATAAAGCATATATAAATACAATAGGCAAAAAAAATGCTACAAAACCATAGAAACTTGTATTAAACAAAAGTATTAAAATTTTGAAGCTTTTGTTTTCCAGCATATTCATCTAGGACTTTACACTATTTTTTTTATTATAACAGATATTGACATATAATTCCTATCATACAAATCATTGATCTAAGCATATTTAAAAGAACTGTGCAGTCATCTCCACAATCAGCTTCTGCTCACCATTTGTTCCCCATTTTCCTACAACCTCCACTGCCACAACCTCAAGAAACTATCAATCCCATTAATATTTCTATAGATTTACCTATCCTAGATCTCACGTACAAAATTTTGCTAGTGAAGTTTCAGAATCAGAGCTTTCTGGGGTGATCTTTGAAGGATGTAGTGCACTGTGTAAAGACAGAGTCTAAAGTCCTAGTTGTTGATAGCTGTATACTTCCTAAGACAGTGTTTTCATCTCTTTTATGTTTCCCTGGAGAATTCTGTGCTCTTTGATTTAGACCACATCAAAACAACAGTTTTGGCATCCTCAAGGGACGCCATTCATGTTCCTTTTAATGTTCCTTGAGTTTGAGAAATTAAAAGGAGTTCATCAGGGCAAGATCAGGGCTGTATGGTGGGTGGGGTAAGGAATTCCTGTGTAATTCTTCTTGGGCAGCACTTGCTGTCTTCAAGAACATGGAGGTGCCTTGCTACGATTGAGGGAAACAAGAACGACAGCCCTATATCTGCTTTCCTGCCTTTTTCTCACCAATGTAGTTTTCAGTGTTCTTAAGACTTCTTCATCCCAAGTCCTTGGAGAAAAATCTGTCATGATGGCTCCTTTGAAATATCAAAATAGTGATCACCATAACTTTCTGGACCAACTTCTTTGCCTTTAACTGGTCCAGTAGATAGCCTTAGAGGTCACTGTTCTAAATGAACCATTTTAAAAAGGGGTTCTATTGGGGGCTCATACAACTCTGATCATGATCAATACATACAATTGTATGCAGACCACAGTTGTACATGTATTGCCACCATCATTCTTGAAACAGCCTCCATCTACTTAGGCCCTTGGTATCAGCTCCCCATATTTTCCCTCCCTCCCCACCCTCATGAGCCCTTAATAATTTTAAAATTATCCTTATTTTGTCATATTGTACACTGCTCATTGAACCACATTTAAGGCATCATTTAAAGACAAGTGTATTACTCAGAGAAGCTATCTGTAGTCATCCACTGATCACAAAGGTGTGTTTAAGCACATTCTGTTTAGAATAAAGCTGTACATGTATAAACTAGAATCCTAGATACAGTGCTTTTAATTAATTAATTATCCCTCATATGTTAGAATGTTTGGAAAAAATTGAATTAAAATACAATGTAATTTCCACAAACATATATATATATATTTCATGAGTCTATATAAATTTACATCAGGGAAATGGCTAACACAATTGTGAACACTGTCAAGTCCCAGGTTAAGGATAAGGCAACAGACTAAAAACCTCTGTTATCTCACATGGTTGTAAAGGATTATGGACCCCAAAACTGCAGCTCTAGCATCTGACCAGTGTCCTCTGATGGCTCCTGGGTGCAGAGTCTGTGGAATCAAAAATTTTCAGGTCAGGAATGAGGCCAGAGAATTCTGAAGGCCTCCATCCTAAGAATCAGAGGGCAGGTGATGACAGAGTAGTATAGGGTCAAAAAACGAGAGATTTTGCTACAACATTCATATATATACTGGCAGCAGGCCACTCCCCTAAGAAAGTTCTTCTTCACCTATTTACTGTGTACATCTGAGTCAAAATGGAAGGTGAGTAGATAGTATCTGCCACACCAATGAGAATAATAGTCTACCCAATTTGACACCATCACGCCTGTTGGTTTCCCAATAATAGATACTGGGCTTTGGGGGTACTTCATGGATGTGCTCTTCATAAACTTTACAGTATTGCTTATATTATTTTCTTTGCAGAGACCTCCCAGGACTTTGACATCCCAGTAGCTGCCCTTTTAATTGACATTCTTTTTGGGGGGGAGGGGGGCATCACTGCCCTCTGGTGGGAGTAAGAGGCCCAGCCTTGCTCCTGGAGAGCTGCTGCTAGATTTGAACCATCAACCCAGTAGGCTTTAATTGACATTCTATTCCACAAGCAAGGCAAATCTTTAATATTTTTTCCGAGTTTTTAGAAGTTTCTTTTTATAGAAACTCATTGTTCATGTTGTCAGCATCGGCTGCACGTAGTGTGAAAAAGCCTGTCCCACCTCAGGAACAAAGCAAACATTCCAGAGACTTTCAGAGAAAGTCATCTTAATTGGGAGCATTTCTGTGTGGATTCTTTATTAAAACTATTTCCCAGTGAGATGGCCCTCTGTGATGAGGTAGCCTGGCTTCTAAAAGAAAGCCCTCTCCATGGTCCGTGAGAAAATGTAGGTCATCTCGTGGGGCTTGTCATTGGGGACAACATTCCGAGAGTGTTAACCTGAAGCACAATGTGAAGAACGTGTCCGTACATTGGCAATACAGTACTGGATTCGCAATGTCTCTAACAACAGTGGTTGCTCGGATTGCATTTTCAGAATAAGCCTTTTTTTAAAAGGACTCCCTAGTTTCCTTTCTCGAGGAAAGCTGAAAACAATAATTCAGTTGGACAGTTTTTTGTTGTCCGTAAATACATTTTTATACACTGATAATTAAGGCAGACAGCTGCTTTATTTATTCAAACAGCTTTGTGGAATTGCTGATAATAAAACATGCTTGGCACTCGCCTGGATTGATTACTCGTAAACCCTAAGCCCCTCTCCTGGGTTGCTTCTCTGGGTTGCCAGGGTAAGCTATGGATATGGTTGATTGCCCAGCCTCAAGAGAAAAGTGTGCTCATGTTTCTGAGAAGCACCCAAGTTGCTTCAGAAGAGATATGATAATCTCTGATGGATTTATTAAAACTGTGTTTTCTGACAGAGCTTTGGAAAGGGAAAACACAACCTCTGTGAGAATTGACTCCAGTTTCCTAATGTCCTGGGTTTTGGAGATCTGATTTGTATTTGAAATACTCCGAATTCTAACTTTACAGTTCAGCACATTTCACAAATGTAAAAAGGCATAGGAATGGTGAGCAAATGCAGCAAAAATGAACTAATTAAAATTGATGTGCATATGTTAGTGACTGTTGTAACCAGGTTCTAGACTTTATTTCATAACGGTATATGCTCTTTGCAAATAGGCTAACCAAATCTTGTAATTTCAGTTCTGTTTTATTTTAACAGAATATATAATGAAATGGATACCCTGGCTGCGGCAAGTCCACATCAGACGGTGGTGGGAGATGCAGTTTCAGAATCTGCACATGTATTGTCAAAAGAAGATTTTATGAAGTTGATGCTTCCTGATAGTCCCTTAGTGGAGGAAGGAAGAAGAAAGGTTACCTACATTTATGGAGCTTTGGAGTGACTAAAACTCGCGCGTGCGCCCGGGCATACACAAGCACACATGCGCGCGTGTAAAACAGCCTGAGTTCCCTGAGTACTTTCATATGTGCTTTCTCCCTCTTGACCCTTACGCCAACTCTGTGGGAATGGCATATTTGATCTTTTTTAAAAAAAAATACAAGTTATCAGAGAAGCACTAAGCACGTGTCATAGAGTTTAAATTGCAGTGTTTAAAATTGGGTAGAATGGGTCAGGTTCTGAATGTTTTTAATCTGTGGTATTTTGAATAACTTTACTTCGTGTCTGTTGTCCTCATCTAAAAAATAGAGACAATAAATTCATGAATACATATACAAATAAGTACATAAAAGAGATTATAGAAAACAGATATTGCAGACACATAGGAAAGAAAGTAGTATATGAAGGACCTAGAACAGAACCTGTACATAGTGATCCGAAAATAACAATTCTCAACCTCTAGTAGCACTCCCATTGAGAACTCTGTTTTCTCTGCCTTTCCTTGGGGGTAACTCTCCTCCTGAGGTGGACTGGCCTTAATGGGGCATTATAAATACTAAAGTGCCTGCATGCTACTTTGCTGGAAGGATGCAAAGACCACAGGGAAAGCCATCTGTTAAATTTATAAAGCAGTCTCATGTCTGGTGGCATGCCTTCTTTAGTCGCTTCGTAATGATCCTTTGATAATGTTAAGAGCTCTGCGTACTGTTTTTCTATAAGTTTCATTATTACTGCCCCTTTAAAACCCAAACCAAACTTAATCTCATTGAGTCAATGCTGACTGGTAGCGGCCCTGAAGGACACGATGACAGGATAGAACTAACTGACCCCTGTGAGTTGCCTCTGTCACTCTTTGTGGGAGCAGAAAGCCCCGTCTTCCTCCCTGGGTGCCGCTGGTGGTGTCAAACTGCTGTCCTTGGGGTTAGCAGCCCAGTGCAAAACCGCTCTGCCCCCAGGCCTCCTCAGCAAATATGAAAAGCCACTGGGAGAAAGATGAGGCCATCTGCTCTTTTACAGATTTGCCACGCCTTAGACAACAGATCTAGGGTTTCTGTGAGTCAGAGTGAACTTGATGGCAGTGTACTGCTTACAGGTTCTTTAGCCCACTGTCTTCTTTGTGCGACTAACCGAGACCCCAAATGGCAAAAGCTTAGCTCACAAATAAATGATGTCAGCCACAGGAATAAAATCCAGATGTGCTAACCTCAAATTCCGTGCTCTGTCTTGTTCAAATGTAAAGGTGGGAGTGGTAACAAGCAAGGCATTGTCAGACTGTGATCAAGGTGGAAGCAAGTCTTTGGGCTTTTGTTTTCCCAATAATAAAATAATAATATTACCATTAACCTAATTGTGTTTTTATAGTAGCAGTTTAATTAGATTTTACCTTGAAGTCACTTTAATCTATGTGCTTATGATCCTGTTATAAGGGCTAGCAAGTCATGTGCTCAGAGGGAATCTGATAAAAACTTAATCATGAGTTTTCTTTTTAAACTTGTCCCAAATCGTGACCATGGCACTGTATAAACTTGTCTGCAACGTCAGACTTGTACAAAAAAGTGAAAACTCCTTTTCTTTTCCAGGGAGTGAACTTTTTCTTGGTATGTGTTTTATTTTCTTCTAAGACAAATCACCTTTCTTTTTTTGATAAATCACCTTTCTATGACGTAAATTTAACTTTGCAATCCAGACACAGTAGAGTACCATTCATCAGTAGGGAAGTTTTGGCAGAATGAAAGGAACCCATACAATAGACATATTTTTAGCCTTCTTGTTGTATTCAAAAATGTAAATAGACATTTCTATATTTGTTTGATGTGAACCTTCTTATTTTACTATTGTTTATGTGAAAGGAACAAAGTTCAGCCTGCAGAGGAAAAAGTTTGAAATTTGATTGAATTTTTCACTAGTGTTTGAAAATTTTCATTTGTAGTAAGATTTATCTTAATGCTCCATATGAGTCCACACACAGTAATTTAATGATTCCTTTAAATCTGGTTAAGATCAATTTCTATAAGCCAGTGTTGAGCCATTGTAATCTAGTTTTTCAAGTCACTTAAATGAACAGTTAGATTTTATTGGACTGATAATATTTTTCTTGAACCATTTATATGATCTAGAAAGATGCAGTGTTCAAAATGAGTTGTGTGGTTACTTAGATTAGATTGAACCTCACATGCACTTGATTGGCACAAAAAAATGCCTAATATTAGGATATAGTCATTTCAAATTAAAATCAAGCTGGCACTGTGTGACTAACTGTTGTTTGAAATGGCAATCTTCTATATTTCCAGGAGTCATCACTACTATGAGGTCAGGGAGGTTCCATTCAGCATTTCAGAATTAATAATGCTGTGCATGTCTAATTCATGATAGTATTTCACAGAATGTCAAAGAAGGAAAACATTAAAATCCAATCACTGCACTGAAACACCTCCTGATTCGCTGTGTGTTTCTAAACTATTGAGAATATATCCAAAGGTATCACAGTAGTAGGAGAATGCATTGTATTTCATGAAATCAATCAAAGTATTTCTTTTTTTTAACATATATTTTCTTCTCCCCACCCCCTCTTTTTGTGTAAACGCACTTAGTTTTTGTTTTATGGGAACCTGTCACCAAGAAGATCGCTGTATCGCACGCTCTCTGATGAGAGTATCTGCAGTAACAGAAGAAGGTCTTCTTTTGGCAGTTCTCGGAGTTCTATACTGGATCAAGCCCTGCCCAATGACATTCTCTTCAGCACCACCCCACCCTACCACAGCACACTCCCTCCCCGGACCCAGCCTGTGCCCAGCATGGGGAGTCTGAGAAGTAAGTACGCTGGCACACTGCCTACAGCAAGCTTCATGAATAGTATCTGTGCTGTATTGGTTTCTTCAGATTATGTCTCTTGACAGTGTTATGTTTTGTTATGGTTTATCGGTAGTTTGCAAATACGGTAAATCCAAAACTAAATAGAGTCAGCAGCATCCAGAATAAATAAGTTAAGCTGCATCATTTTTCCAGGTTAACTATTCTCATCATAGCCCAGCTGCCTAAAGCTTTTATTTACAAGAAGACCGTGAAGTGGGGGTGGGTTTTTCATTGGACAAAGACAAAGTTTAGTTGTATATTTCTATGTGTTTTTTTTTAATCTTAAATACAGGGTAAATTAGAAGGTATTGCTACTAGCTTTCTGGTTCATACACGCACCTGTTTATTCCAAAGTGTTTCTACTTGTCTCTGTGATCAATGGTTAGCTACAGACAAGTTTTCTGAGTCATTCACTTGTCTTCATCTCATTAGGATGCCTTAAAAAAAAATAAATCCAATCCAAATAATGGCTTCCTAGAGGATCTGCAGACTAGTTAAATTCAAAGCACGGAGGTCAGCTCAGAAGCCATGGTGACGATGTTTTGAGATTTCAAAAGAGAAGTCTTGATTGATTTTCTTCAAGGACACGGCATAGGATGATCACAGGGGCTTACTAGGAAGAAGTTCTTAGACAATTAAAAACTGCATTGTTGAGGATAAAAAGGCCAGGAAAGCTATACTGAGGATTTGTTTTATTTTTCTGTCCTGACAGTTGAACTGCTTATTTTTCAAGGGGAATAAGGACCATCCTAGGAGAATTTCATTAGGAAACTTTAGTGCACCCACCCTACAGCTATCATCTTTTAGACTGTTTTTTTCTCAACTTAAAATTGAAAAGAAAAATGGCTTGAGTTCCTCCAGTATGCCCAACGTGCTGTTTTGATGTGGTATAAATCAAAGATTACAGAATTCTTCAGGAAGGAGAGAGAAGGAAAATGCTTTCAGAATTTTATAGACATTGATAGAGCCTATGTCAAGAAATAATGGCTTCATAGTTTGATATAATTAACATTGGTTTCTATGATTTTTATAGCAATAAGCTTTAAGTTACCTTAGTACTACTACTCATTGGGCAAGGTTAGCAGTCAAAGCCACCAACTCTCCAGGGGCGAACAATGATGCTTTCTGATCTTATAAAGATTTTTTTTTAAACAGACTCATTGTCATTCAATCAATTTCAGCTCATAGTGACCCCATACGACAGAGGGGAACTACGCCTAAGGGTTCTCAAGCCTACACTTCTTGATAGAATAGAAAGCTTCATCTTTATCCCTCATGCAGCTGGTAGTTTCAAAGGGCTGATCTGGTTGTTAGAAGCCCATCAAATAACCCACGATATTATGGGCGCTCCTTTGACTCAAATGGGCAGTTGTACTCTGATCTACAGGCTTGCCATGCTTCAGAATGGACTTCATGAGAGCTGTGTGTGTGTGTGTGTGTGTGTGTGTGTGTAGGAGAGAGAGAGAGAGAGAGAGAACTGAGGAACAAGAATCACAAGGCTTAGGTCTCAGGGCTAGTTTACTACCCACCACCCACCGCAACCAAGACTGTCTTTTTGCCTATCACTCACAAACTGCTTCCCAATTCACTCAGTTTTTCTTCAAGTATTAAACTGTATGTCTACCCCCTGTTAGTTTCTTGTCAAAATCCCAGTTTTTGAAGATGATTTCAAACTGATTAGATTAAATTTTTCCCCCCAAGTTATTACCTGTCCTATAATAAGAATGAGAATTTAGCTAAAAATGTACGAAGGGGTGAAAGGGCTTCAAAAAGTTCATGGAAATTTTCATTATCTTTTACTCCCATTTTCTGAAATCTTCGTTGAAGGCCTCTCATTTTTCTTGTCAAGAGATTTTTAATTCCTCTTGGAAAGTATCTTTAGGCCTGATTTGCACTTTATATTTGTAGACGTTCCATACTAAATGAAAATAATAGTTATAATGATTCTAATTTAACTTAATTGGAAACAAAGCCTGTCTTAGAAAGTTCCAAATCTATATATTAACATCATATTTTGCCTGTTATAAATGGTCAAAAGAAAAAAGTCTCACTGCAATGATTTTAATTCTGCCCTTGACTTTGCAGTTCGTGGTCTTTTGCTTGACTCTCTGTACCACCAGGGAACCTGACAAAGGCCCACTGATCTAAATTGAAGAAGAGCTTAAGCTCTCTCTCTTGAAGACCATATGAAAGGTTAAGCAGATATATACTACCTCAGTGTTTATCCATATGTTTTTGGTGTTTTATAAGTAGGAAACTTTAAAATCCTCCTAAGCTTTTAGAACAAATATATCTATTTTAAAACATTATTTATTTCATTTGATATTCTTGAAGTGTGATTGTAAGGCCTCAAAGTGTATTCTTACAATTGGTACAGTTCTTACAATCTGCCCTTCATGTCGCTTCCATGTGAAATTTGTGTACTTTTCTTCAAGGAATTAAAAGGATACACAGTTAAGCACAAGCAGGATGTACTGCTTGCTCACAGTCAGGTAAAAACTGCCTTTCCTATCTTCTTGCAAAGGCAATAAGAATGGTGTTTGCTGTACTCTGTTCTCTAATGAAATCTTGATTTTGGATAAGGTGTTTCCTCCAAGTTCATTCAATACTTGAGGAATTATTGGAAAATGCTTCAGATTCTAATAGGTGAGATGGCAAATATGAATAATGGAGCTGGAAACAAATTCTATTGAAGCCACTCTGCCTCAAAATTTCTTCTGATTCCCATCACTTGCCCCTAGGAAGATTTGAGCTTCACAGAAGAAGTTATCATTTGTAGGACTCTAGCTCCTGATTTACTGCTTTTGTACCTACTCAAGCAAACGTTCTTCATACTTCCTTGTCAGTTGTTTCTGATTAGTCAGTAGCACTGTCTCTAAAATAGAACATTTTTAAAAATGTGTTTTTCTCTTAAAATTTTTAAGAATTGAGAATTAAGATCGTTATCACCATTCCATGGCTTAATCAAGTCAAGCAATGCTGTACAAGTGCTTCCACAAACAGTTTGCAAACATTCTTTTCCTTCCTGGACCCCTTGACATCCTCTCCCTCTGCTCCTCCGACCACCAGCACTGTACACCCTTTCCTTTTTCCCTCACAGAAACCCTTCCTCTACTTGCTGTCTCAATAACTTCGTGAACCCTGGGTTTCATCAACCGAAAAATGTAACACAAATTCAAGAGGGAGGCCCCAATGACAGCACACCTGAGATACACCCTAATGTGAGCAACAAAAACAAAAATACAGAAAATGTTGAAAGTCAAAAGATAACTTTTAAAAAGTTATTTGGAAACCCCAACAACTATAGCAACAAAAAGCTGCAATGTACACACTTTAGCCAAGCAGAATGGAATGAAACGCTGCACAGTCCTGCACCATCCTTAAAATTGTTCCCATTCCTGAGTCCTTTGTTGTAACCTCTGTGTCACTCCATCTCCTTGAGGATCGGTCTCGTTTTCACTCCCCCTCCACTTTATAAAGGATGATGTCCTCCTCCAGGGACTGGACACTCCTAATAATATGTCCAAAGTGTGTAAGACAAAGTCATGCCAGCCTTGCCTCCAAAGAGTGCTCTGAGCTGTAAGAGCCTCCAACAAAATGATTTTAAAAAATAAATTAAAAAAAATAAAAGAACATTCTGGCTGTATTTGTCCGAGGCAGATTAGTTTGTCCATTTACCAGTGCATGGCACATATTCTTCTCCAGCACTACAATTCAGATGCATCAGTTTCTTTGGTCTTATTCAATATCCAACTTTCACAGGCAGTTGAGGCAGTGTAAAAGACATTGGCTTGGGTGAGGTACATGTTCGTCCTCAAAGTAACATCCTTGATTTTCAATATTAGAAAGGAGTGTTGTTCTGCAGATTTACCTTGACTGCTGTTTCCATGAGCAAGCAAGACAAAATCCTTGAAAATCTCCCTGTTTTCTCTATCCATTTATCATGATGTTACCTATTAGTTCAGTTGTTAAGATTTTTGTCTTTTATATGCTGAATTGTAATCCACTGTAAAGGCTACAATTCTTGATCTTCATCACTAAGTCCTTCAAGTTCTCACTTTTAGCAAGCAAAGGATCTGTCATCTGTATATCTCAGGTTGTTACTTAGCCTGCTTCCAGTCCTGATGCCACATTCTGCTAAATGTAATCTACCTCTTTTAACGACTAGCTCACCAGACAGATAAAAGAATGACGGTGAGGGGATAAAACCTTTGCACACGCTTTTTCTGATTTTAAATCGATGCAGCGTGCCTTCCTTTTGGTTGCACAACTCCCACAGCTCATCGGGTCTTCTGCCATTAATGTTTAATGCCTAAAATTTGCCCTTGAGATGTTCTTGAAATTCAGTGGAGATAGACTGAGTTCTTACTTTTGCTTTCCTGGATTTTTTTCATTTTCTTCAACTTTACCTTGAACTTATGTCTAAGCCATTGGTCTTCTACTCCACAACTGCCCCCTGGTCTGGTTTTAGCTGTTAATAGTAAACTTCTTCTTTATCTCTTCCCAAATATATAGTCAATTTGATGACTGTGTATTCTATCTAGAGAACTCCATATGCATAGTCCACTTTCCTGTTGTTGAAAAAAAGTATTTATGTATGAGTTGATGGTTTTGCAAATTTCTACTATGCAATCTCCGGCTTGATATCTATCTTCAAGAACAGTTTCTAACTCCTGTTCCTAGCTCTTTGTTCACAACATTTGCATACCAATCACCAATAATTATCAATGATTCATGTGTTTTTGATCAATTTTGAATGGAAGATGTTGGTGTAATTCTTCAACTTTTTCATCACTAGCTTTTGTAGTTGATGTAAAAATTCGAATAATAGTTGTATTGAGTAGATTTTCTTCAAGAGAGATAGTAATAATCCTTTCACAGACATTGTATTTCGTGATTGATTTTACAATGACCTTTTGTCAATAAATGTACTTCCATTTGTCTTGATTGTTTTATTCCCAGCATAATAAGTCTTATGATTGTCTCATTAAGAATGGCCAATATCAGTCCATTTCATCTCACTAATGCCTAGGATATATATCTTCATTCATTCCATTTTCTTTTTGATGACTTCCAATTTTCCTCCCATATCCCGAGTTCCTTTCAGTAGCAGATGTTTACAGCTGTTTCTCCCTACCTTGAGCCGTGCCCCAGCAACAGCTGAATGTCCTTATAACTCCACTCCTCTAGGGTTTACCAGACTCACATCAGCATAGTCGAGCCACTCCAAGAAATAAACTCCTCAGTCATAATTCCAGTACCCTCAGACCTGAAGTGTCCATCCTTTGGCACAATCTCAGTCAAAATTCTGCTTCTATTTTTCCACCTTCAGTATCTGACAATGTTGTGAAACTAAGCATATGATTTTCATGGGACGTGGAGAGCCAAATTCTTCTTAGTTGTCTCTTCTTCATCTGGAAGATGAAGCTACACTGAAAGCTGTTTATTTTGGTGACCTTGCTGGCATTTGAAATGCCAGTGGTGCAGCTTCTAGCATCACAGCCACACAGAAATTCCTACATTGTAACAAATTGCCAGACACGTGGTAGAATTTGAGTTAGCCAGAAAAACTCAGAAAGCAAATATTTTTCTTATAAAACTAGAATCTTGACGGACTAGAAAGAGGTACACTGGTAGAGATGGGAAATGGAAATCCAGGGAACCCAAGACAGATGAACCCCTTAGGACCAGTAGTGAGAGTGGAATTATTGGATGGGTGTAGGGCAGGTGGGATAGAGAGGGAGGGACAACCAAAAGGATCTACACATAACCTCCTGTCTGGAGGATGAGCATTGGAAGAGGGAGCGAGGGGAGACGTAAGGTAGTGTAAGATATGACAAAATAATAATGATTTATTAAGTATTGAGGGTCGGTGTGGGTGGGGATGGAAAAAAATGAGAAGCTGATACCAAGGGCTCAAGTGGAAAAACAGATGTTTGGAAAATGATAAGGCAGCAGGCATGTGAAGGTGCTTGGCACAGTATATGTATGTATGCATTGTAATAAGTGATGTATGAGCCCCCAATAAAATGATTAAAGGAAAAAATTAGAAACTTGACAATCCAATGAATACCTTAACTTCTAAGAGAGAACTTTTACCTTTAAATAACATAGATTCAATGTCTAATAATATGGATTTCATGTCTAATTTAGAGGAGTGTTACAGAACAAGTGGCATTAAAGTTATCTCTTTATAGTAAATACCAGAAAAACTAATCTCTATATCTTTTTGGCTTCCCTTTCAGTCATTTTAGCTTGTAAACATTTTGTATTGAAACCTTCCTCAACACATTCTCCTCTGAGACCAAGGTGTTAATCCAGTCTTGTGAGACAGAAAGCTGATAAAGTCATTTGGGTGTGATTCATGCCATGGTTCACATATATTTCCTATGAAGCCACTAATTTGTGCTGTATCATTATCATTATAGCTTCAACTTAGAGGTGTAAAAATATGAGCTGATCCAGAAATTGAATGTAGTATTGAAATGTTCTTGTTCCTGCTTTTCATTTAGGATACCTGTCTGTTTCTATCTTTAGTGGACTTCAAAATGAAATGTCTTTACTAACTCTGGAAAATTTGGACACAAAATTCATAGATGATGCTGCAGGTGGTATTGAAAACCACCTATGGAAACCTTTTCCCCCTTGACAAAGGCGGCAGAGACCAAGCACTAGTGATATTGGGACTTTTTAAAATTTGTGATTTTTTTTAATGAAGTGGAAAAGGAGTGGTAGAAATCTTACGAGGACAGACTAAATAGACATAGTTCACTTTCAGAAAGTAAAACAGTATTGTGAAGGAAATGTAGTTTTCATAGACAAATGCTATAGTCTCTGGATTCTATTTTTTTAATGAACTTTTCAAAACTCTTTTATACATGTGTTCCCAAGTCTTATCATCATTTAGCACTTAGAAGAGGTGCTGCAGAGCAAAGGGGACAACTCAGAGGGTTTTTGTCTGTAGTCTGCACTCCTGAAAGAGAGGCAAGGCTGTGGGGGGGCCACCCTGCTGGGTGAGGTTGTGAAAGCATCCTGAGCTCCTCTCAAATTCGACACAAGGCAGGGTTGTGGCTGAATGAACAGGACACCGGATCATCTTTTTCAAAGGTTTTTAGTCTCCCCTGTAATAAATAGCCACCGGTTTCTGGAAAGAAATATCGGATATCTGATTGCCAGGAAAGACACACAGGAAGCATCTTCATCATTTATGATATTATCAATAAAGCCTGACTCAATGAAGATGCTTACTGTGATTTCCAATCCCAATAACCAAGTAGGAAGCCGAACATCAATCTCACAGACCAGGGGTCAGAAGCCCAGGCAGTGATACCTCAAAGTTAGCCATCTTTCAGAATCCTTCCATTCCTTCATTGACCCAAGTGAAGTCTGCATGTGACTTGATGTGAGTTCAAGAAAAGTAGCAGGACTCAGACACCAGAGTGCCTTCAGCTTTATTGGTACACTGGAAATATGTCTTTGGTCAGTGTCCTCTGTTCCTACAGTATATTGTAGCACATTGTCAGAAGTCCCAGAAAGGCTTATGGAGATCAAACAATGACAGTTACTATTCTTTCTACTCATCAAAGGCATGAATAGGAGGTTGAAGTTTCTTGTCTCTAACCAAAAGGACAATAAGATTCTCTGTGGAAATCATCCTACACTTATGGATGAGTCTGTGAAACTCTACTGAGTATGCATACCTGTGTTTCCCCCCTGCCGGGGCAACAGTATAATTCACCAATTGGACAGGTGGTTCTCTTTTCTGACTTGGCCAGAATGGTTTTGTGATCTTCTGATATATCACAAGTGTTTTAGGCTCGGTTGACTAAAGGAACAAATCCAGAGATGATCATGTATGTATAAGAGCAAACTTTATATTAAGAATTATTTATATATTGAGAAAACATTTCCACCCAGTCCAAGTCTAAGTCCTTAAGTCTGATTCTAGTCCATAAGTTCTCTTCAGACTCATGCAGCCATATGCAATGATGGAGAATGCAGGAATATCAGAGGCTTGTGTGTGCAAAGTCATGTGGATACAGTGGCTATGAAAACATTACAGGGCCTCAGAGTGGCCTGCCAGCAGGAAGGTGAAGGCAGAAAGAAAAGAGGAGATTCCCAGGGCCCCCATGAGAATGTCATGACCTCAAGAAGACTCCATCAGCTTTTGACCTGATAGATTGGATACCTTCCCTCCACTTTTATATACCTTCAAGTTGGTGTGAAAGATGTAACTACCTCAACGAGGTTGAGAAGATACAGGTTTAAAATAGCAGGCATAGTACAACAATACTTCGTGTGTCCTAGCTCTTTATAAATTGTTGTATTCATCGGTTTTAATGTTGTTGCTGTTAAGTACCATCAAGTCCATTCCTATTCACAGAAACCCTGTATACAACAGAATGAAACACTGCTAGTTCCGGCCACATCCTCACAATGATTGCTGAGTTTGAACTCATTGTTATAGCCACTGTGGAAGGTGTTCCTTTTTTCCTCTGACCATCTACCAAACAGGATGTTCTTCTCCAAGGATGGTCTTTCCTGATAACATCTCCAAAGAAACACCCTCACTGTACTTCTTCCACAACAGATTTGCTTGTCTTTCTGGCATTTCCAATATTCTTTTGCAAGCACCATAATTCAACTGTATCTGCTCTTCTGTGAACTTCCTTATTCGTTGTGCAGCTTTTCCACAGAGCAATTGAAAATGTGGTGTTAGTTTGGTACACTTTAGTCTTTAAAGTGACATCTATGTTAATACTTTTGCTGCAGATTTTCCCAATGCAATAGGTCCTTTGCTCTCCTAACTGCTGTCTCTGTGAGCACTGACTATAGGTCCCAATAAAATGAAATCCTTTATAATTGCCATCTGTTTATTGTGTTTTTTATTATATTATTGATCATGGTTCCAGCTGTGAGAATTTTTTGATTTCTCAATTTCAGTTATAATTTGATGCATTCTTTAACTGATTTAAACCATTAATATCCACCACCACCACCACCCTTTTATTGAATGACTGGCCCTTGGTCCATACACAGGTTCCTCGTGATCAAAATTCCGTGTTCTAGAATTCCCATTCTTTGCCTTCTTACCCATAAAATTGAATACCTCCAATAGACAATAGAGAAAACCATCTTTCTGGTATGTTCTACCTTCATGAAGATCAGTATCCCTCATTTCTTATCCTTTTGTGATTTCAGTATGAATTTCGGACAGCTTCCTGTCAGTATACTGCTGCAACCATTTGTTTGGTGTTAATGAAATCGTTGTATAATTTCCACATTCCATTGGATTGTCTTTCTTTGCAAAGGGCACAAGTGTGGATTTCTTCCCATTAGTTGGCCAGGGAACTGTTTTTCAATGTGCTTCTCATGGATGAGGCGGTACTTGCAGCACTGCATCCATTTATTAAGCCCTTTCCATTGGTATTCAGTCAATTCTCGTAGCCTTGTTTTTCATCACTGCTTACCGTATCACTGACATTTTCCTTCCCTACCATCAGTTCTGATCTAGTACTGGAACATGGTGAGTATGTAATAAATACTATCTAGATGAATAGGAGATCGCCATGACATATAAATGTACACTTGAAATTATTTTTTAATCATTTTATTGGGGGCTCCATCAACTCTTATCACAATCCATATATACATCATTTGAACTTCTTATAAAGACTTTTTGGTGACTTGAAGTCACAAACCAGAGATATATATGTATATTTTCACTAACTACATGTTTTCCAGGCAGTGGTAAAGAGAAAGTATGCGCTTATTTTCATTGTTCAGGAACTATCAGAGGTGGCTATTACTGCATTGCACATTATTGTCACTGGCTTTGTCATTGTCCTTTTTGCCTACCAAAAGATAATAAATTTAGATTTAGTCCATTTCTTGTTGTTTTTAGCTAGTATACCCAAACTCTGCTCCTTATGGAGCAGCTGCTTTTCATTGTTCAGATCCCAAATCAAATGTCACCTCCTCACACAGACCTTTCCCAAATGTGCCATCAAGCTGCTTAGTGACTTCATCCTATTTTATTGTCTTCAAAACACTTGCCATGACTTTTACTGCCTTGTTTATTTGTTTACTGCTTGCTTCCTCTCACCAACATGTATACGCTGAAAACAGGGCCATCTGTGTCTCATCCACTGTGTTTCTCCATTACTAGATTTGTAATAATTAGCTAATTCCACCAAGTTTCTGCAGTATCAAACAGACAAAAGTCTTATTCACAATTGAGGAAGAAAGGCTGATATTTTGTAATAACTAAGAAATATCACAAACGTTTCTCCCTCTTTTTGTTACCCACTTTCTCAAAGAAGTTGAAGAGGTTACAAGTTTGCCCTGGGCTTGCCTTTGCTTGTGAAATGCATCTGAGACATTCACAGATGGCAGAGTTACTATTGCCATGTGGCTGGGTGGTCTCTGCAAGAGATGTGCCCAGGATGTAAGACAGCAGTAGGACCAGGGGAACTGGGGACAGCTGGTGCACTCGCCAACTGACCTGACCTCCAGCTTGCCAGCCTCCGAGCTGCAAGTGTAAGCCTTGGAAAATTTACAAATGGTCCTATGTCAGGAATTTCCTCACGACTTGCTCAGAAATAGTCAGGACTTTAAGAGACCACAGAAAAAAGATGAGGTTATCTGTTCCTATAAGGATGTGTAGCCTCAGAATCTCTAGACAGGGTCACCATAAGTCTAAACCAACTAGGGGGCAGTGATTGGGTTTGGGTTTGGATTTATACTCTGGGTTGTGTATTTGGGAACAGAAGCAAAGAGCGGGGGGGGACAAAAAAACCTAATAGCAGCCCATCTATCCCTTCACTGGCATTGCATTCTCACTCGCTTCTCACTCCTTTCCCCCTTCTTTTTTAATCTCTGTCTTCCGTAGAGTCGATGAGAATAATGTCTTTTCCTTTTTTAATTTTTTATTGTGGTTTGGGTGAAAGTTTAGCGGGGGAAAGAAGTTTTACATATAGTACTTCATACATGTTATGCTGAGACATCCACTGCAATCTCCACAATATTGCTGCACTCTTCCCTATGTTTACCATGACCATTTGTCATTCTTCCCCATCCTCCCTTCCTTCTGAGCTTTATTTCTTTGTACTCGCTGCTCCTTGAACTGGAATGGTTGATGGTGCGAAGGAATGTCTACCTCTCTGTTGTCCCTGATCACCTGATAAGCATGTCCATTCTTTGGCTGCAGGATTGAGTGGTGTCAAAGGGCCAAATGATGAGAAGTTTTGCCAGTCTCTATTAGGTGAATAAGCCGCATCTTTTTTTTTTTATTGTTTTGAGATTTTTCCCACGTTTTTCTTCTCTAAAGAAGGAGGTCTCTAAAGAGGACCTCCTTTGATCCTTTTCAGAGTGCTCAGCAGTGATAGTCTGAATTTACCTAGTTCTTTTGGTCTTGGACTCTTGGAGCTGGACTTTCCACGATCCACTAGTACTTTGGACTATATTTTTTCTTGCATTCTGTTAACTTTTATATGCTTTGGGAGCGGGAAAGACAAATAGTTTTGTACCTTCAGTAGCTGTTCACAAGTTTCTACTCAGCAAAGTTCCAGTTCTGCTCAGCAAAGTCTCTGTGGACTATGCTCTGCCAGTTGACCTTCGTGTTCACCTGAAACTATGATGCTGAGCTCCTAGGCTCATTGACGCATTCCATCAAATTGTTTCGTATGACTAAGAAATTTTCTAAACATTCCCCCTTATATGCTTTACTATATTCATAAGTGCATTCTCATCCTTGGAGACATATGTAGAACTAGCCTGTCATACCTGTGTAAAATTATGAGTCTAGTCCTATTACCTTTCCATCTGTGTTTCGCTTGAGTGTCTCTGTATGAATCCATGGTTGATTATCATTGTTATGTTTTTAGATATATAATAGTGTTTTCCTTTGTTACCTTAACTATTAGAGCATCTCTTCGTGCCTTCCTTTGCCGTGATCATTTTGTGCCGCCCTCCCCCTTTTGTATTGTACTTTTTCCTTCACATATATTAGTAGGTGTCTATTTTCTAATTCATAAATGTCTCCCTTTCAAGCCGCCACTTGTAACCCTCAAAAAATATATGTAAACTTTTCCAGGATTTTTTTTTTTTAGCAGTAGACGCATACAATATTTGTCTTAGTGTAACGGGCTAATTTCACTCAAAATAATGTCTTCTGAATTCACCCATGTCATGGGATGCGTCACATATTATTGTTTTTCTTTCATGTTGTGTCGTCTCCCATTGTGTATATGTAACATATTTTGTACCATAGCCCATTGATGGGCACTTAAGTTGTGTATAAACATATCTGTTCAGATTGCAGCTGTTATTTCTCTTCAGGCTATAACTAGTAAGGAGATTGTGAAGTCATATGACATTCCTATTTCTACCTTTTTAAGGAAGCCCCATGCTGTTTTCCATAGTGGTTACACCATGTTACAATCACACAGCGATTTATAAGAGGTCCAGTCTCTCCGCATCCTTGCCAGCATTTGTTGTTTTCAGCTTTGTTGAACGTTGCAATTCATGGGAGGATGAGATGATTTCACATTCTATTGACTTGCAGCTCTTCTAGTTAATGAACATGAGCATTTTTTGTAGTTTATTGGCTATTTAGAGGTCTTCTTTAATGTCCATTCATGTCTTCTGCCCATTTTAAATTTGGCTTATCTTTTCGTTGTTGGAGTTGAATTAAAAAAATAAATTGTAGAGATTAGCCCCTTGTCTGATAGGTGGTTGCCAAAGTTTTTGTCTTAAATAGCAAATTTTCTTTGTTTTCTTTAATGAAGTCTTTTGATGCACATAAATACTTAATTTTTGTGAGATTTCTGTTACGCATATTTCATTTTGGATACATTTGATATATGCTACTTACTGGGTCTCTGAAATTTGCCTTCTTTTGTTTTTCAATGATAATGCTCTTTATACTTTAAAGTTTTACCTTTAGGTCTGTGACCTCTCTCGAGTTAATTTTTGTGTATGTCGAGAAATCTGGATTCTGCTTTAGTTCTGAAAGTGCTGTTTTGCTAGCACCATTCGATGAAAGAACTATCTCATCTCCACTTAGTGGGCTCCAGCCATTTGTGGAAGATTAGCTGTTTATAAGTGAAAGGATTCACTCTGGCTTTTTATTCTGTTCTGTTGGTCTCAGTACTTTGTGCTGTTTTGATTGCTATAGTTCTCTAGGTGGTTTTGAGATCAAGGAGTATGAGGCCCACGTTTAGTCTTCTAGACTAGTGCTTTACTTTTTCTAGATCTCTCCTTTCCATAAAACAATTGCTGAGTGAGAAGCCCACCCTCTGAACAGTTAAAGTTATGCGGTGTGCAACCAGAGAGTGAATTCAAGATGAGTGAGATTGAGAAAGGCAAGAAGAATTTTGTTTAGAAGTGTGCCCAGTCCCACACTGTGGATAGGGGGCCTAATCGGTATCATTTGTTTGGGCAGAAGCCCGGCAAAGCCCCTGCATTCACTCACATCAGTGGTTCTCAACCTTCCTAATGCCATAACCCCTTAATCCACTTCCTCATGCTATGGTGACCACCCCGATCATAATGTTATTTTTGTCGCTACGTCACCCTTGTGATTTTGTCACTATTATGAATTGGGTAACCCCTGTGAAAGGGTCATTCAACCCCCAGAGGGCTCAGGACCCACAGGTTGAGAACCATTGACTTACATGGATGACTGTAAGAGCAAAAGTATTATCTGAGGAGAGGACACGCTCATGGAGAATCCCAGGAAATATATTCCTGAAGCCAAAGTTACTTTTACTAGCATTAAGAAAAAAGAGACAGGGCAAATATGATAGCTTATCTCAAGAAAGCTACTCATGAGTAATAGTTAGCCATTGACTAACTTATTATAAAATAGGAATATCTTATGAATTTTTTTTCATGTACCATATTTAACTTGACCTCATACACAAGAAATCAAATCATGAATGCCTGATAAAATATTTTGGTTCAACAGTTTTAAAGATTGGCTATCGTTAAATGACTCTGATAAAACTTCTTAAAGTTTTATAGAAATTTCTGTTTGCAAATGTTATCATTGCTTTTCTCCAAGGTGTGATTGCACTTGAGGGGAATAATGTTGAATTTTTCAACAAGATGGTGAATTCTATCTCATAATCTATAGATTGATTTTATATTTAGATTCATAAAGCTGATTTTATGAATATATTTAGAATACTGGGAAGTCTCTTCACTACCTTATGGAATAGAGCAAGACTTGTTTATTTCAATTTATATTCATGAGACTGTTTAAATGCTAGGGTTGACAATAAGGTAGCAACAGCCAATTTACCTTTTTTGTTCTTAAATATGCTAATCTAATTAAAGGTTCCTGTATACAGTGCTGTCTTTTAACTAACAAAAAGCATTTCAGTGCCATTTCTGTATGATAGCAAATAAAAAACATTTAACACTTTTCACATTCTATAGAGGATTACTAAGGTCAGATGCTTCTAAAAGTCAGCTTGATGAGATAACAGCAATTTAAATTCATTAAAGTTTATTTTGTAAATGACTTGCAAAATGATTTGTCTTTCAAACAGTTATTCAAAAACCATATAAAATTGTTGAACTTCTGATTGGAACTTTCAGCAAAAAATTGAGCATTAGAAAGAATAGCAGTGTGGCTGAGCCCTGGTGGCGTAAGTGATTGAGTGCGGGACTGCGGCCCGTGGGCTTGGCGGTTGAAATCCAGTGGCAACTCTCAGGAGCAGCACTGGGTAGCGCCCATGACCCCCTGAGGCAGTGATGACCACAAAAAAAAAAAAAGAATAGCAGTGCTGTATGATTGGCCCAAATATGATTGTGAGGCATAATTAAAAAAAAAAGTATGGGAAAAAAATGTAACTTGTGATTAACTTCTACAGTTCTTTTAAAGGAATGGTGATATATTTCTGGGTTGAGATTACATTACTCATGGGGCATTTGGGGTAATGGTAACATTTTCTTTTTTCTAATATTAAACATTTTCATTATATTAAGTATGCCTATCCATAAGCATGGTATATTCTTTCATTCAAGTGGTCTTTTGAGATATCTCTGTAAGTGTGGAGGAATCTGCCTGATTTTATATGTTATCTTGTACTGTGGCATTTTGCCAATTACTTTAATTAGTTCCAGTAGTTTCCTTTTAAAGTATCTTGGGCTTATTTACCTAGAACATCATATCATCTGCAAATACAGTTATGCTCCTTCTTTGAAACTTTGACTTCCCTTTCTTGCCTTGTTTCTCAGACTACCATTTCCAATATATAATTGAATAGGAATAGTGAGAAAAGGCATTCTTACTTGGTTCCCATTTGCAAAGGGGATGCTTTGAGTCTTTATTAAGAATAATGTTGGATATTGAGTTTCTCTTTATGTCGTTAATTATGAGAAAGAATTTCTTTTTCTTGTTTTACTGAGTGTTTTTCATCAAGAACAGGTATTAGGTTTTTGTCACATGCCTTTCTACCTCAATTGATATGTGTTTTATTAATGTGGTAGATTAGCATTACTGTTTTTCAAATGCTGCACTATATATAAATTTAGGGTGAATCCCACTTGGTCATAATGTTTTACTTTTTGAAATGTTGTTGAGTTCTAGTGGGCATCAGAATTTTGCTGTTTCCTAGCATGAAATTGGGACTTTTTCATTGTTTTCTATGTCCTGGTGTATTTTGAGCAGAGTTGATGCCAGCTCCTCTTGGAATATTTAATAGAATTCATTAGTGAAGTTGTGTGGGCCAGGACTTTTTGCAGGGGAGTTGTTCTTGCTGTTTTTAATTACTTGTTCAATTCCTTCTTTTATGAAAAATGTGTTCAAGGGCTGAGCCCCGGTGGCATAAGTGGTTGAGTGCGGGACTGCGGCCCACGGGCTTGGCGGTTCAAATTCAGCAGCGGCTCTCCAGGAGCAAGTCTGGGTAGCTCCCATAACCACCAGAGGGCAGTGATGTCGCCCCCCCAAAAAAAAGAAAAATGTGTTCAAATATTCTACAGTGGATTGTGTTCATTTGACTAGGGAGAGTGTTTCTAGAAATTTGCCCATTTGTGCCAAGCTTTCAAATGTGGTAGAATACAGGTCTCTGTTGTTATCAGTGGGTGCAATCGATTCCATTCTAACTCGCAGTGACTCTGGGCATATCAGAAAAAAAAGAGTGTGATCCTGTGCCACGGTCTTCTGGAGCAGAATTTGACCACTACAATACCTTGTTGTACTTCTAGACTGCAGATTCTACAAGCATGGATTATGAATCCACGTAAGACGAACTATTCAAGGAAAAAAGTCAAATACATGAAAACTGAATAACATTCTGCTTAAAAGTTATTAGGTAGTAGAGAGTGAAAAAAATCCTGGAAGCAGGAATGAAAACACAAAACCTCAAAATCTTTGAGGATACAACACAAACTTGCAGAACTTGCAGAACAGATTATACACATATGCATATTTTTTTTGGCATCACTGCCCTCTGATGGTTGTGGAAGCTACCCAGTCTTGCTCCCGGAGAGCTACTGCTGGATTTGAACCCCCAAGGCAATGGGCCGCAGTCCTGCACTCAACCACTATACCACCAGGGCTCAGCCCATATACATATTTTTTTTTTGGTGGGAATAGGAGCCCCAGCCTTACTTTTGCAGAGCTGTTGCTGGACTTGAACTGCCAACCCAGTGGGCCGCAGTCCCACACACAACCACCACGCCTGGGCTCAGCCTCCATATACACATTTTTAAAGGAACCCAAAACACTTTAGTGTATGCATCTTCAACAATTTTAAAAACCCAGAAAAAGTAGTGAATAGTCACTAGAAGAAAAACTAATAATAAAAATTAGAGCAGAAAAATAATAGAATCAACAACACTGGAAAGTTGATTAACATACCTCACTCATAACCTAATGGTGGATTTAAACCCTAAATATAAACCCTAAAACTATTTATCAATTTAAAAAGTAATATATAAAAAACAGTTAAAAATATATATTAATAGCCCTAATGCATGGCATAAACACATTATCAAACATAATTGAAAAACACATTGTAAAAAGCAAAATAGATGACAAGGACCTCATAAAAATAAGACACATGCATCAAAATTCTTCAGCAAAAGAATAAAAAGACACTGGGTATTTGGGGACCATGGCAATGAGATTAAACAAGAGACTAATATCTAAAACTATTAGAAAGTGGAAGGGGGAAAGGTTGGACGGGGAAGGGAGGGGGGCTCATATCACAGGCCCAAGTGGAAAGGCAGATGTTGGGAGAATGTTGATGAGGGCAGGCAAGTGGGGGTGCTTGGCACAGTATATGTAACTGTGTATTGAACTATGTATGATGAAAAGCAATGTTTGAGCCCACAATAAAATGATTAAATAAAAATATATGTTTTTTAAGAATAAAGGAGGGAAGGGCTGGAACAGGGCAAGCTACTGGGATGTTTGAAAGTTGCTTAAATTGTCTAAAAGGGTTATACAAAAGGATTATCTAAAATGTAAACCCCACCTAGTTCACAACAAAACAAACAAAAGAACTATGATAGTTTGGAGGTGAATCCTACAGACCTAATAAAAAGTTGCAGAACTCTCCTATTGAAGGTGACGGGGTCACAAACTCCATTGTCCCCAAATAGTAAGAACCGAAGCTAAACTGAATTAGCCAAACTATTACCATCAGTTTTATGTAGAAATATTGCTGGTATTTTGAAGCTGTGAATATAATAAACAATTTTTCTCATAAAAAAAGAAAGTTGATGGGTTGTTTCATATCTTCATATCTTTACTTTTGTTTCTTCTTGTTCTGCCCTTCACTGAAAGTGATGTCCTAAAGTCCCTTAGGTTGTATATTGAAGTGTCTTGTGAAGTTATCTGTTTTCTTTTTAAACCTGTCAACATTTAATTTAGGCCTTTTATTATAGTTACATCCTTTTGCTGAATTGACCCTTCTATCACTATTCATTTCCGTATCACTTTGGCTGTTGTTGTCTTAAACAACAACAACTATTTTATCCGAAATTAATATTTCAACTCATTCCTTTTTGGCTGCCATTTGCTTGATAGGCTTTTGCACTCTTTGATTTGTAAGCTATTTTAATCTGTGGGTCTAAAAGGACTCCTGTGGACAGCATCTTAAGAGACCCTGTTTTCTTATCCCTTCAGCTGCTGTCACTTGACTTGTGTACGTAATCCATTTTCAATCATTGTAGTTGCCAATAGCTATGAATGCGCTATTGCTGTGATATTTTAGGAGCTTTTGTGGTGTAGTTGTTACTTGTTGAACTGCTAACGTACGAGAGTTCTCCAGTTTGAAACCACCAGCTGCTCCAAGAGAGAAAGACGGGGCTTTCTGCTACCATAAAGAGTTCCAGCTTTGGAAACTCCTCTGGTCACTATGAGTCAGTATCAAAGCATCAAAGATTGTGAGTTTGGTTTGGTTTTCATCAGTGATTCTGCTGTGGGCTTTTGTTCCATTTCTTTATTTTAGTCTTTGTTTATTTTAGTGTTGATGGATTCTTTATTCCATATAAATTATTTAGATATCCTTTGCTGTTTCTCACGTTTACTTCATCTCTATACTTTTTTTTTTGTTTGCTAAGGTTTATTTGTTTATTTTCAGATAACCCTATAATTTCTGATTTTTCCCCAAGCTTATAATACTCCCTTTTATGTTGATATTTTCTTGACGTCATTTGGAAGTTCTGCCACTTATCCCACCCCATACCACTCGCCCCCACCACACACACACACACTTTTTTGTTTGCTTTGAAGTTGTCATTGTTTATAAATTGATGTCTGTGTTTTCCTGTTTTCAGCCTTGTAGGTTTATTTTATTACTGGTCAGCAAGCCCATGGTTTTTTGGCTTCAGATCTGAATTTTAAATGTCCAGTCAAAGATCTGATAGAAGGTTTATTCCTACCCCCTGTTAGACACACCAAGAAGTGGGACTCTCTGTATATGCTGTGTATCCATCAGAGGAGGCGGGGGCATGGATTGGAGGTCGAAAATGTGCTATTCTCTCATTCACAGCTTCCTCTCCAGGAAGGGGACTCCAGCCCTTGTAGTCTCCTTGGCAAGGACAAAGTCAATCCTACTGACAATAAGCTGCTTGTGGCAGAAACAGTTGTCAAAAAAAGAATAGGGAAGAAGTGTGTAGAGATTGGGCTGAGTAGATACTGCTTTCAAGATAGAGGCTAGTGGAAGAAGTTGGAGTTAAAAGAAACAGGGTTAATATTAAAGATGGATTGGGTTGATTGGTTTAGCTTTAGCTCTCAGAGATCTGCAAAGAGCTCCATTTGAAAGGTATCAAATAGTGGAAGAATGTTAGTCCTTAGCAAGGCCAAACTTGAACTCTCCATCTGTCCAGATGCCAATATTGCATATTATCCCAAACCATTTGGGTAGAAAAAAATTACAGGTGCATTTGGTTAATTATGTCCTTATTTAACTTGATTGTAGGCTCAGCTAGCCAGGTGGTCATTATTTTGATTGGCCTAATTAGTCAGATGTGTTCACAGGCAGCGAGATACAGCATTTGAACAGATCCAGAAAATGCAAGGTAAAAGCAAGTCAGTAGAAGTCTTTTGTAAATCAGTGAGTGCCCACATGCAAAATGAATTCTTAACAATCAGTAATTTTAACAATGATCATATTCAAAAGATTGTGGTAAGAGTTTAAAGGAAAAAAAAAAGAACTTTAAAGGTCCATTTAAAGCCATCCATTAAATGCAGAAGAGATTGAAGGCTTCTGATTTAATCAGTTATAATACCTCTAAATCTACTGTCCTATTGCTGAGTTAGATTCAGAACTCCTCTGCATAGTTTCTGAGGTTATAAATCTTTCCAGGAGCAGTCTGTAAGTCACGGTAGAACCATCGTATGTCACAAAGTATTCCAACTGCCATTATTATGCACAGCATATAAAATATTTTTCTCTTGTTTTCTGCTAGTTAATAATGAAAATACAATTAATCTTAGTGTATTTATACGTTGATAATGCTATGGTTTTTGGCATACTGAATTTGTGGAGTTCACATTAGATCTTTCAAGTCATTGGGATAGAAAGAAATCGCTTCAAATACTTTTACAATAGAAGCCAGCAATGCTGATTTAAAAGAAAGGGAAACTAACTTTCAGAGGAAAATAAGAGTTGATCTTGCAAGTACTCAAATGTTGGATATATTTAAAAGAAAAAACAAAGGTTGTTCTAGAATAAACCTTTGAAACCCTGATTCTATTATGTCTCAATTTCACTATCCCTCTAATCCTGTCCTTTATTTGTTGATTGGTCTATATAAGTGAATCTATGGTGTGCTATTTAAAAAAAAAAAAAAACTTCAATTTTTCTACTGTTTTGATCATTGTAGGTCAGGACCTCTTAGCTGAGGCAGAAGTCTTGAATAAAGCTCCCTCAGCTGCTTCAGGAGGGAGAATGCAATGATCCATTGGATTTGTCTTCTGACCGGCCCTCTGATTTTGTTTCCACTTAGATGAGTGCTGGTTCTCAGATGGGTCCCTATCGGACAAGTCCAAGTGCACAGACCCTGGACTGATGCCCCTCCCTGACACAGCTACAGGGTTGGACTGGTCCCACCTGGTGGATGCTGCACGGGCCTTTGAAGGTAAAGGCTGACCAGCCCAACACCTACCGTGTAGCATGTTTCTACACTGCCCATGG
This sequence comes from Nesogale talazaci, assembly GCA_004026705.1. NCBI lineage: Eukaryota > Metazoa > Chordata > Mammalia > Afrosoricida > Tenrecidae > Nesogale > Nesogale talazaci. The sequence goes on along the minus strand of PVJH01001831.1, from coordinate 30,416 downwards.
AATAGAGTTCGGATGGGATGATTTGTCCATCTCTAATTATGAAAACAAGCACAAAAAGGCATGAACGAGGACTCAGGGTATTCCATGCAACAGGGGAATGTCCAGGCCACATAAAGCAAACAAACAGCAACAACACACTGCCATGGAGTCATTTCTGACTCTCAGCTACCCGACAGGACAAAGTCGAACTGCCCCGCTACTCTCCGAGACTTTGCATTCTTCTGGGAGTAGAAAGCCTCATCTCCTTCCCATAGACCAGCTGCCTGGCGGTTTCACACTAGAGCCCTGGTGGCAGAGTGGTTACCTACTGGGCTGTGATCCTCAAGGCCAGGCATCCCACTAGTGGTGAGTTAATTAGATGTTGGACTTGGGCTGAGCCCCGGTGGCATAGCTGAGTGTGGGACGGTGACCCACGGGCTTAGTGGTTCAAATCCAGCAGCAGTTCTCCAGTAACAAGGCTGGGTAGTTCCCACGACCACCAGAGGGCAGTGATGCCAAAAAAGAAAGAAAGAAAGAAAGAAAGGAAGGAAGGAAGGAAGGAAGGAAGGAAGGAAGGAAGGAAAGAAAGAAAGAAAGAAAGAAAGAAAGAAAGAAAGAAAGAAAGAAAGAAAGAAAGAAAATGAAATAAATGTTGGACCATGTGTTTCAGGCTAATATAAATGGCCAAAGGGCCTTGGCAGAAAAAAGGTTCTCCCTCCCTAATTTAGAGAGGCAATGGCATACAGTGAAAGGATCATCAGGCAAGGCATCATCAAAGCCTTAATCCAAACGCTGGTAGCAACTGAAAAAGTATTATTTCCTCTTTGGTTACCTCTGTTCTTAGAGGTGGGGGTGCTTGTGATTGCTTAGTGCCAGGAAGCAGCCCTCTGCCCAGCAGAACGAGACACAGAATGCCCAGCCCTGTGTCCTCCTCACAACTGTGATACTGTGCTGCAGCCCCTGGGGCCAGCTCCCATCTGCCCTTTCAAATACGAAGGTAAGCTGTGAAACAAAGAGGAGATGGAAGCTGCCTGGTTTGACATAAATCTGGAACTTGGGGTGAAATACAGGGAATACTTCTAGAGTGTAAATTGCACTTGATACATTCAGACCATGTAGAAAGATAACATGAAAGAGAAATTTTAGCTAGCCCTACCAATATTACAGAGAAAGAATAATATGTGGCTTAGTTTTCTGACTTCTAGAGTACTCAAACCCCACTCTAGGAGGGGTGGGAAGATTTGAAAAGAGCCGTTTTTGTTTTGTTTTTTAAGAGTTTCAGTAATATTTAATGTTATTCTGTCAGGTTGAAAGAAGGGTTTATGGGAACCGAGTTGAGAATTTGCAACCCAAGGTGTCTGTCTCTTCCAGTCGCTGTGGGTCAAATTACACACATCAGCTTCACTCTGACATGAGTCAACAAGCTAGAATGCAGTGTGTTCAAAGCTTATGTGTATACCTCTGTAGCTTTGCTGGTCTCATAACTTTCTGCATCAGTTACTGAACTCATTTCTGAACTAAAGTATTATAAATATTATAAAGAAAAGATGGCCCCCAAATCCTCGTGTGGTTGTTTATTTAATTGGTATAAACTAATAAAACACTTTCAGGTGCCTTGAGTTCACTTTCCTCATTTTGACGTAAGTAATTAGCATATTTGAATATTAGCTTTAAAGAAATGCAATTTATCTACCTACTGCATTGAGATATTATGACCCTTGTAAAAGTCAGAAGTATAATCACCCCTGTCACTTCTATCCAATCAATTGCAACTCAGAGTTACCCTATAAGACAGAGCAAAACTTCCCCCAGTAGGTGTCTGAGATTGTTACTCTGCACGGGAAATAGGAAGCCCTAGCCTTCTCCAGGGAATGTCTGGTAATTCACATAATGACCTGGCAACCCAACTTGGAATCCATCAAGGCTCCTAAGTGTAACTATAATTTGTATAACTCTTGTAATTCTCCTAATTGAAGAATTAAGAAGCACAAAGAGCACTTTTTGCCTTTAAATAATTGGCAGTGGGAAAGATATTATCTATAAAATTTTTTAGACATTGTTCAAGACATCGTTTCACAACAACTATTAAAGTGCAAAAAATGAAAACAGCATGAAGATTGAATTCACATAGCTGTACTCTCTCAAAAGAGAGTCCTAGTCTTGATGTAAGTTTAAATTTTGGACTGCCCCCTTCAAGGCCAGCAATTCACAGCCACCAGCCACTTCCCAGGGAAACAAGAGGCAAGACTCTATTCCCATAAGAATCTGCAATCTAGGATTCCCCAAAGAAGCCTTCTCCTCAGTCCCATAGGGTCTCCATCTGTCAGAATGAACTCAATGGATGGAGGTGGGTATTTCAAAAAGGTTCCACAAACACTTTAAAGGAGTAACTCAAAAGAAAAGAAAGAAATCAAATTTTAAATAACAACTGACAGGGGCAAGTTTAGTGTTACAGTTAAATAAAATGAAGAATCATTTTATAAATGTTGATAAATCAGTAGCAAGTTTTTTTTGAAATGTATACACAAAATTTGAAATTTAAAAGGGGATTATTATGAACAAATGTATTAGATACTAATTTAAGTAATGTCAAGTAGATATATAGGAATTAATTTGATGAATAAGAGACTTGATGGCAGTACATTTTGTTTTCTTGAGTAGCTAAAGATCAACCATATTGAAATATACATTATTGGGATCATAATTGTAATGAAAAGAAATTTTAAAACACCTCAATAATTGAAAAGTCTTAATATATGGAAGATTGAGAATGAGTGGAAAGAATTAAGTATAGTAAAGATACTTTTGGTTGTTGAGTTAATTTGTACAAATTTGTAATTTGTAGCACAGGCTCAATTAAACAAATTCTAAAAGGATATGTTTTTGAAATCTCTTTAGAAAATAGCTGAACAATCTTCAAAAAAAATTCTATTATAAATCCATAAATTGACAAGTAGGTACAAAATTGTAATAATAATAATAATTATAATATGAAAACAAATGATCACACTGAAAGAATTAAGGAATATATACAGAAATCACAATTGTTAAGAGATAAGGAAGGAATTCATGTCATCCACTTAGATTTAGAAATTGGAAAAGTCTGGTCTACAAAAAGTAAGCAAAAAATTATTACTGAGCTCTGGTGGCACAGTGGTTGTGTGCAGGACTACAGTCCACAAGGTTGACGGTTCAAATCCAGCAGCCGCTCTCCAGGAGCAAGGCTGGGCTTCCTACTCCCACCAGGGCAGTGATGCAAAAGGAAAAAAAAAAGAAGGGAAAAAAGAAAAAAAATATTGCTACCAACATTTTGTAAACAAATTAATACTTTCATTACAGAATGATGAAGGATGAAACAAAATGCAATGTTGCTAGATTAAAAGTATTTAAGCATTTGTTAAACTGAAAGAGAACATTAATATGAAAAAGGTAAATTTTAAAAAATATTAATAAATGTGGTAGGAAAAACCATAATAGCTAACATATATAAAGTACCTTATAGGAAAAATACTAAGTCCCTAGTATATAAAATGGTGAATGCATATTGAATACATCACAAAATAAAAAAATACCCAGCAAATAAAGTTTTGAAAAATATTCAAACACACATGTAAATGGTAATCAGCCACCAATGCACACTATTGACTGTAAAATTTGCAATAATTACTAAAAGTTGATTTCTTTATAAAGATAATAAAGTGATTCATCTTTCTTTCTTTTTTTAAGCTATATGCCACTAGGTAGCTAGTGCCAGTAAAATGTACCCGTTCTTTTACCAGAAATCTAATTACGGAGACTTGGGTCATACAAATTATTCTAAAGACTTTAAAAGCTTTTAGTAAAGGAACACTGTGTAGCTGTACCAATCATTAAGTAATTAATAAATAAATAATAATCAGTACTAGCCCAACTCCAATGGGGGAAAAAATATAACTAAACTAAATGTTGGAAGCATTGATAAATCCTGCATAGGTCCACTAAGGAGGAATTTAAGTCCATAGTGCTGTCTCTCTCCTGAGTGGATTCCATGACCCCTAAAGGCCCCTGTGCGGTGACAGGCAAGTTAGGGAGAGGCCAGGAAGGGAACCAGTTTGGAAAATGGGCTGAATTATGTTTCAGATATTACATTTCATGTGTAATATGCATGATAGGCCTACAGCATCATTTTGTCACACTTGTAGTTAGGTTTGAGGGTGACTCATGATATCTCTATTAGATTATATTCCCCCAGAAACTGGGGTAAAGTGAAGAAACCCAACTAGCAAACTAAACGGTAAAGCAAAGGAAGAAAAGTGGATATTTAAGAATTGCAGGATTTTAAGTAATTTCCATTTACCAGAATATCAGAAGTAGATATTCGAAGCATTCTTTTAACTGTTGAACAAGAGAATGCTGTTGTTTTGATGAGGGACTTGACCATCAGAAGCTGATATGAGCAGCCTCCATGGCATCAAGCCCACAGACTGGGGAGACCTACAGGATCTTCCTCTAGAGCAGCGGTTCTCAGCCTTCCTAATGCCGTGACCCTTTAACACACTTCCTCGTGTTGTGGCTCCAACCATAAAATTATTTTTGTTGCTACTACATGACTTTAATTTTGCTACTGTTATGAATTGGACAACCCTGCGAAAGAGTCATCAGACCCCAAAAGGGTCGCAACCACAGGCTGAGAGCCACTGCCCTAGATGAAGGCAGCAGCCATGCTCTGCCCAGAACTAACTGAGCTTGTTAGTGTTTGCGACTGAAAGAATGTGCGCACATCCAGAGTAAACAGCCCAGCCACCAGGCCCGCTGCAGATAGGAAGTAATCTCCCTCAAAAGTTTCTGTTTTTTCATGCTTATGTGCTTGGTTTCTTAAGCAGCAAAACAAGGATACACATTTTTTTTTTAGTTTTTTTAGGCATCACTGCCCTCTGGTGGTGGGCGTAGGAGGCCCAGCCTTTGCTCCGTGGAGCTGGGATTGAACCTCCATCCCAGTGGGCCACAGTCCCGCACACAACCACTATGCCACTGGGGCTCAGCCCAAGCATACACATTTTTGAGGAGATCATGCTTTTCTAACTTTTTCAATTCTAAAACTTCAATTTAATGTTAACTCAGTGGTTGCCACTGACAGTAACAAGTATCAAAGTACGGATACTTGACCAGCATGAATGTGTGTCTGTACATACACAAACATAAACAAAACTCCCACTAATGCAACGTACTGGGCAACCTCGAATGTTTAAAATTTCCATTAAATGGTAAAAAGTAATAAAAGTGACTGTTGCTAGGTAAGAAAGGTAAAGCCAAATTTACTTAAGTAGGTAAATTTACATGATCTCAGCGTTAAGTTTTAAGGCAACAGTTGTGTCTTAGAAAATAGTAGCAAGGCTTTATACTCTTCATTAGCTAGAAGACTGTCAGATTTCTTTATGTGTGCATCCTGGTCTGCAAAGACCTACTATAAACAAAAGTGCCTTCTGTCGAAAGTGCCATGTACCTCATTATTTCTATCTTCTCTTTCACTTAAGTTTTAAGTCAGTCATTCATTTCTCTACTCCAATAGGTACGGTTGTCAGAATCAGAACCTTTCTTTGCCTCCAGGTGACTGCAAATCACCTTTTGTCAGAAAAACAGCTTTGTTTGTAAAAATAGGTTTATTTTACTCTTCCTCATGCTTGTGGATCCTGATGGCAAATAAACATTTTTGACGTATGTGGTGTTTCAATACCCTACAGCCTCATTAGACATGACTAATTGATAGAGCACTCATTTCAACCAGACCCAAAATTACAGTTCTCTGGCCAAGCGGGTTATTTGCATGTTTTATCTTCTCAGTTCTCAGTTCTAGATTGACAAGGATTAGTATTTTGATTTTCATCTTTTGCTTTCCTTTTGTGTAGCGCCAAGTGCATTCTCATGCTTTTGATATGAATAAGAAACTAACATTTAAGTAAGATGCATTTTATGATTATTTAAAGAAATGACGTTGAATGAATAAATCATGCTTCATGTCCCACCTTATCCAGGCTAGTTTGCACAGGCAAAGAATAAAAAATACAAACTCACAGCCATCCCTGTGATGTCCAGTCCTCCCTGTAGGACAGGGAAGAACTACCACTGTGAGTTTCTGAGACTCTAACTTGATTAGATAGATAGATAGATAGATTGATAGATAGAACATGTGGAATTTGAATAATTGTAACTTTTCACTATATTAACTGTTCAGTCAAGTTTACACTCCCACGTCTCTCTTGTGGTTTCTGTGGACCATTTGGTTCAATGTCATAAATATTTAGTTATTAATGAGTATTTATCATCACAGAAATAAGCTGTGGATGAATGAAACCTCCACTTACCAGAAACTGTCACTATTTCATAAAGTAGTTTAGTGTTTCTACTTCACCAAGTAGTTTTGCATTTCCATCTCAAATCTCCTTGACTTCCCCTTTCTATCTTCCCCCCACCTCCCCACCCCCACCCCCGATCCAACTCAAGTTGGTAGCAGAATTCTATTTTTGACTTTTTGCCTCCTAAGCAGTAGGTCCTTGTTTCTCCCCCCAAAGAATGTCTGAGTGGCTGCCAGTAGCAATTTCTTTTTCTCTCAGCTCTGTGTGTATTTTATCAATGAAGGAAAAAGTAGATGAAGCAAGTTGATATGTTTTCTTCCAGATATTTAGACTTGATTCAAGTATGATGGGGCTTCAAAGTGTTGGTGGTAAACTGTAATTGAAATACAATGGCATTTTTTCCACAAAGTTTTGGAGCCCCTTTGTACACTAAAAGAGGATCATAACCAAATCATCACTGGTTGCATAAAATGAGGATGAGTCAATGGAACCCTTTTGCAATAAAGCTATAAAGACTATCATTTTCTTTTGATATTCCTTTTTCCTCAGTAATTAAATCACGGAAGGAGAAAAATACATCTGTTGTTGGTTTAAAAAGCGGGAGCAGGTACACTTTGTTCCATCATTTGACGCTCTTGAGAGCAGAGGTTAGCGTGGAGACTGCCCCATCCAGACCTTCCCAGCCCGCACCCACAAGAGAGCAGTTCCTAGATGTCTGTATGACCCATCCATCCTCTGGCAGTCACATCATGTGGAAGCAGAGGGCACACACTCAATTTGGGAAATGCCTTTACCCTTAATCAGATTATTTCATGGTATGTAAAATTCCTGCTACTCAATACCTGAAGCATAATCATCTCTCAGGAATGGTCCATTATAAAATGTTCATCCTCTCTTAGATTAGAAGTACAGAGAAGGCTATTCTTAAGCTTTACAAAAATGTAAGTTGGACGGCCTCTGCCTGTAGAAATCTTCATGGTGGAGAAGGCTTTACCAATTCCAGGGGATCCTTAAGCCTTTATTGGGGCACAGGTGGTGTCTCCACCACTGTGTTCAGAGTTTACAGCTCCAGTTTTCTTCAAATGCTGCTGGCAGCCTTCAACATCACCATCTTTTTTAATTAACTAAAAGTGCACGACCCTCTATAAACCAAACAAGTAGATAGCCTCATTAGCCGGCTTGCCTAGCAGCCAGTGGGAAGCAGAATGGGCAAATTGAGAGCAGAGCACCACTGACACGGACCCAAATGCATTTTCTTCGCCATTAATCACGTCACATCAAAAAGATTGTGGCGGCATTAGTTCACCTGCGATGGCCCTCAGAGTCTAGTAGAAAATGCTCTGGAGCCAAGGAAAGAGGCATTAGGTGATAGGGAAAAGTGGGTAATTAGAGATATGCCTGAATTTCACTTCCACACTGTTCCAAACATAATCCTCGACTGCAAAACACCCAATATTTCTGAGCAAGTATTCTATTTTTTTTCCAATGTATTTAACCTCTAGACTTAGGCTAACTTGGTACCAATTCTGAAGAATAGAATATTCCCTTTCTCACTTAGCTTTTGAAGCATTGACGATTAAGTTACTGGTGCCAAGAATAGAATGGGCATGTGGTAAGATAAGACATTGTAGTCATACTGATCATTGTTCCTGTGTTATAAATACTGTGTCCCACAGATCTTCCTTTAAGGAATTCTAGTGAGGGTACTTAGCTAATCTCCCCCACCAACAGCATCTTCACATTCTTGACAAGAGACATCTTAGAGTTAGTCATATAAATATACCAAACAGTGTGGCCTATATTTATGGTTGGATTTGTGGGGGGTGGGATAGGGGTGGGTATGCCACATGTTGTTGGGCATTTCATGGAAATGATTCCTCAGAGAGTGTGTTTGCACACCCTGTGTGTACTTAACTGCTAGGGGGGTTCCAGATGTTCTGAAGTGCAGAGAGATATTTCTATTCATAGGAAAATTCTAAATCTTCTTTCAGGTCTTGACTCAGATGAAGAACGTGGGCTGCTCTGTCACCACGCACCCTATCTAGGTGACTGCCTGGGGCTGATCACTGGCTCCTGATGCTTTGTAAACTTCCCTCTATATTTCATGTCTGCACGTCTGCATGGGTTGCCCGAGCCCTGGGGGGTTGGAGATCTGGAGGGAGAATTCTTTTGATTTTCCGTCTCCAGAATTTTTTGTGAGTTTAGAGAGAGCTTGAGAAAAGGTTCATCTAATTACTATTAATCACATCCCCATTCAGCTCGGCTGTCCCATGCTTAACTGGTGACTTGGGCCTTTGGAGGGATGCACAAAGATGAAAGCAAATTGGCTCTAGCAAATGTCAGATCTGCTAGACCTCCTGATGGCCATGATGAGTGTAAACCATGCACCCAGAGAGGACAGCCGATCGCCATGTTTTCTGATTGTCAGCAGCTTATTGGAGTTTGTTGTGTTGTGTTGTGTTGTGATCTATTTTGCTTCTGTTTACAATAGAGCAATAATTGAATTTAGGGAGGGTTAGTTAGCTACAAAACCCATTCCCAATAGTAAGCTTGGTGGTGGACTATTCCTGAACCACCCCTCCCATTCTGTGTGTTTTTCTCCCCTTCGCAGACCAGAGAGTGGCCTCCTTCTGTACATTGACAGACATGCAACACATGCAAGACTTGGAAGGGGCCCAGGAGCTCCCGTTATGTGTGGACCCAAGCAACGGGAAGGATTTCCTGGAGACCACTGGGTACGTGAATCGCTGTGCCCCCCACTGACTCTCTTCTCCCAGGTCTTCTCAACTGACAATTACTCAGCATGCCCCAACGCGTCCCGGAGGTCCTGTCGCACCTACGAGTTCTAGCCCCAGTCCTCAGGCAGAATCCATTGGAGAAGCTGAGTGAGGCTGACTATGCTTCTGCCACGTGCCTCGCCTCCCACAGTCCCAAGTCCAGCATGAGCACTCCATCCCATGGGCAGGCCCTCCTGGCCTACATAGGTTGAGGAGCTGCACCTTACTCAGGAAGATAGGCGTTCACTCACGGAGGGGAGGGGTGGGTTCTGCTACTTACTGAGATGGCACTAGGAAGGGACACCCTTGCTGATCTCAGCCCTCCATGCGGCAAGGAACCATCTGCCTCTGCTGCCACACCGTTTTACTCTGGCTGCGGCTCATCTCGCGTCCGGATTCCCACTCCTTGACCCTGGCTCATGCTCTCTCTGGGAGTAAGTTGGGAAAGGAACCACTTCTTTCCCCTACATGTATGACGTGTTCATCCCCGACAGAATATAGAGCCGTCCCCAGTGTCATCCAGTCCTACCTCCAATGTGTATACACATGAAGTTTTCAGTAACATTGATGCTCACCTTGGTGACCACCCTTATAATGGTTCATGCCAGAAGAAGGCCCGTGGGGAAATCTTTGAATCTTTCATTCTGCTTTACCTTATCTCAGGTCGCTGAACTCATTTTAGTAGCCTGTGTTTCATTTTTCTTCCAACCTATGTTTGTAGAGATTCTGAACCCACCTTTTAAATAAACAGAGACCCTGGAGGGAGTTTCTTCCAAAGTAACAATATATACACTTTTTCCATCTGGTATAATAGAATGTGTTTGTTTTCTTGAGCATGAAATAATTTGAGTTTTTGAATGAAAACAAATTAAAACCCTGAATGAAACATCTTGAATCCCAACACCATTGACTCTCTCTAACCACGTCTTCATTTGCTAGGGAGCGGTCTCCATCAACACTCACTGGCAAAGTCAATCAGCTAGAGGTAATTCTCCGACAACTGCAGACTGACCTTCAGAAGGTAAAACAATTTGATTGGAAGTTCCTATGAGAATGCTTGCTCTTACACTCTCACTCCCCTTTAACTCTTACAGATGAAAATAAGAGACCACCCCAAATGAAACCAAACAATAAGCAGACATTTGGAGGTGTGAGATCGATTTTAATTTTTCTGGCCTGTGATCCATATATTCCATTTTAATGGACAAGAGTGTCACAGTGAGTAGGACTGTAACTGAGACAGGTCTTTTGATGGCCAGCCTTCAGGAGAAAGTAGAAAGACAGTAGACTATCTCACCAAGTACTTATAAACTGACCTCTGAAGAGTTCACTGCAAAAAAACCTGTTCTCCCCAAGTTACTAGACTCTCGCTGAGTCAACACCAATGCCCCCAGGGCTTCTACTCCACAAGTCAATCTGTGTGGGTCGTCCTTCAAAAGAAATTAAATCATTCATTGCACAAACATTTGTTGAACTTTTGGTGGTTCATCAGTGCCAGACTAGACCCTGGGATTATGTCAGGAGTCAGTCTCTGCCTCTGATGGCTCCTGACATATGCTGTTGTACAGACTGGTAGAGATGGCCATTCAGTGGTATGGCGAGTATGTGCTGAGAGCATTCACGGGGCCCAGCCCTAGATGAGTAAAGTCAGCCAGAAGAAGACCATGTTCCAGGCAAAGGGCCTTCCTATTAAGTCTCAGGTTAGGGAATTACAATGTTGTGACCCAGCACAGCTGAGACTTCAAATGTGTAACTGAAAGCAGCAAGCAGGAGAGCTGGGGTCTCAAATGGGGGTCACCAAACAAAACGTGCTGTTTGTTGAGATTGAAAGTGTGAAGCAACCATGGAGAGGTTTAACAGGAGAGGGTTGTCTATAGATGTGGATGCAATGTTGCAGACACATGGAGGAAAGAAGAGCTTGTCAGGGGTGCACCAAGGAAAACATGATCACTAAAATGGAACCCTACAGAAGACAGGAGGGGTCGGGCCAAGGGACAGATGGAGAAATGAGCTGCAGTGAAGAGGAGAGAGAGGCAACTTGATCAAGAATCCAGGGAAGGAGAAAAAGACAGATGAAGTACAAAACAGGTCCCTAAGTTCGTTAGTTAAAAGAAGAGGGCGCCTCTGATGGCTTCACATAGGCGTTAACTGTTGATTCTTTGAAAAGCTAATGACTGGGGGTGGGGTGGGGGAATGAATGAAGAAGAAACGGTAGCAGAATGCAAGTCACTGGGGACATCAGACCATTCTATCCTTGTGGTAGTACTAACTACAAAACAAAAAGATAATTCCAAAAGTGATTAATACAACAAAGAAAATTAGTGCTGGGTAAGAGGACAGTATGATTCCAAGGAGAGGTGGAGAAGACCTTTCTCAAACAGTGTCATTTGACTAACTAGACAGGTGCGTGATTATTTATGAGTGTAGAGCCAAGGACGCAAATGTCAGGTGATAGCCATGTTGTAGGCTTTGCTTGTGAAAAGGACCCAAGGTAAAAGTGAGCTTACAGTACATTCAGAGGCCGTTGTTTCTGGAGGGGGCACTACAAGAAGGTGACAAGGTAGGCAGCAGGAGAGAGAGCAGGCAGTTCTGTCAGATTAGGGAAGAACTTTTGATTTTGTTCCAAGTGGATTGGAAGCCCGTGTTGCAGTCTAATCAAGAAGTCATCACTCACACTATTTGGGGGGAAACATGGCCACAGAGGAGGGACAAACCAGGATGTCGAAAGTCAAGCAGGATGCTCTCACAGAGTGCAGGCAAGAAGGATATTGGGAATGGTGAAAAGTGGCCATGATACTTGCTGATGGATTGGATGTGAGAGTACAACATCACCAGGTTTGGGGCCTAAATGAGTGAACAGGGTGGCACCTCCTCAGATAGAAGATATTGTGGCAGGTCAGGCTTGGGCCGTTAGAGAGAGGAATTCAGAGTGGTCAGGCTAGAGGCCTCAGAAACAGAGGCCCACAGACTGATCTTGGGGAGTATTCTCATGTTAGGGAGAGGAAGGTGGTCCAGCAAAGGACACCAAGGAAGCACAGCCAGGGAAATAGGAGAAGGCAAAAAAGAGTACGCTGTGTCCAAAGCAAAGTGAAGAAACTGCTTTTGAAAGGAGGCAGGAGATCAATTATATTAAATGCTAGTGAAAGCACAGATGGGTAGATTAGACGGCATGGTGATCGTTGGTGACACTTGCAGCCCATCAGTCGTCCTGAGGGGTAGATTCAAGAGAGAAAATGAGGAGGAGAATGGGACAATAAGTTTGTTTGGTTCTGTGTATTTTTGCTTTCCCAGGAGATAAGAGAATTGGAGCTCCATCGCTGGAGAGTAATGGAGGTGTTTGTGTGTGTGGTGGGGGGAGGGAGGGGAGATTGGTGGTGACAATGACAAGTTTTCTTGTAGTTGTTTTGTTTTTTAATGAGGGAGAGATTAAAGCTGGTGTGAATGTTTGTGGAAATGGTCCAGTTGGGAAAGAGAAATGATGAGGTGAAGAAAGCAAGGATGGTGTCCTGCTAGACAGACAGGGTGGGTGTAGGATGCAAGGGGAAGGTGCCTTAGCTAGGCTGGAGATGGTTCACATACAGTCACCCAAGGTGAAGTGGCTTCTGCAGATGCCTGTGTATATACATGTGCACACCTGCATGCCTACAAAGACCACACAGAGAATCCTCTTCTTGATTGTGTCCTTTCCCAGTTACATGGTGAGGAAGTGGTAGGAAAGTATAAGAGACGTTTGGGAGTACCACAGGTGTAAAACACCTTGTCAAGTAGAAAGTGCCCTGCGTTTGGGATGCTTGCTAACCGAGGCTGACGATACATTTGAAACAGGTAGCATACATTACGATCAGACGATGGAATTAGGTGCGTTTCCTCATATTTGATGACGAACAGTCCCTGTTTGCCTAACATTGAGAAGTTTGATGGGCACAGGACTTTTAGGGCAAGAACCAAAAAAACCCCAGGCAAGCTGGGATGGCTAGTCATCCTCTCGCCATGAAGGAGGGTGCTGTCAGTGGCAATGGATCCGAATAGTGGATTAGATTAGTGGAGGAGGTGAGTGGTGTGTTAATGGTTTTCTAAACAAAGTTAGGCTCAACACATCCTCAGAACTTGAAACAGCCTGAGGATGGCATGCAGTCAGTGGGAAAGGTAGGATAGGATCCTGCCATGGGAGTGGGCGCTGAGAAGAATGAGTCTCAAAATTGCTGTGAGGATGTCCAGAGAAACTGCATGCCCAAAGTGTTGAGTCAAAGCATCTAGGTGGAGTTAAAGCAGGAAGGGGGACAAGATGAGTAAGTAGCGTCTGATGGCAGGAATGGGGGATGTACCAATAACTGCAGTGAAAGCTGGCCATCAGGTCTTCAGTGTAGGGGATTCTATTTCAAAGAAGCTGGCATTATAGATAGAAGCAGTAATCTGGACCAAGCAATGGAAAACAAGGAGCTTATCCATCCTGCTTCTAGCCTCATGTTCTTGGGGCTCTGGGAGAAGAAAGGGGCCCAAGAAATAGGAACAACCATGAGTGGGGAACAACACAGACCAAAGATTTCCGGAGGAGCTGGGCTCCCTGGAGACAGACCCCTTAGTGTTGCTCGGTCAGAGAAACACCTGCCCTGATGGTGATGTGAGCCCCCTCCCTCTACATGGAGAAAGAGATCCCTGCCAACACTTCCGAGTGATGAGCTTCGAAGTGTTCCAGAGACACAGGCTCAATGAAAAGCTTACGGTGGCACCGAGTGCCTAAGTACTAATTGCATTGCATGCACACATAACAGCGCTATTGGTTCATGTGCACAGTAAATGAAAAGTTCATGTGGAACTTCTGGGTATCCTTTACAGGATGTTAAATTTGACTTCTTATTGTCATCTCAGTACAGTTTTTGATAGAGGATGATAATAACTGTAAATATCTTCCTCATCTATTAAAAATCCTCATGATACCATGTAGGCTCCAAATGTAGAGAAAAGTGGGACTTTCTGGACACGTTCACCCCGGTCCTATCCCCATGGCAGAAATCAAGACCAGGCAAATCACCTCATCGAAGGAAATAAAATCTCCTCTGCTCTCAAGCAGTTAATAAAGGCGTATTCAAAATAAGAATACAGGGTTCTGGGTTACCCGGTGCAGGCGGAGAAGATGCCATTTACAATTGTGACTCCATGTGTTTCCTCTGCCACTAGGAAAAGCAGGACAAAGCAGTTCTCCAAGCCGAAGTCCAACATTTGAGACAAGATAACATGCGGTTACAGGAGGAGTCTCAAACGGCAACCGCCCAGCTAAGGAAATTCACAGAATGGTTTTTCAATACCATTGACAAAAAGTCCTAACTGGTTCATACAGACTGAAAGACAGCCATGAGAATGGCGGTGGTCCCCACCAAGGCGCCGAATGTGGTTTCTAGCCGTGCTTTCTTTCCATCAGCCGTAGATGTCTTTGCTCTCCCACTCTGTCTAGCACCCTTGATTCCAGCAAGACGTGGAGCCTCGATCCCTTCTGGGTGGCCCCTCATGAGAGGAGAGAGAGCCGATGTGAAGATGAATGTCACTCTGGGGGTAAAGACGAATGTTGACCTCAGCTGTTGTGAACCTTTCCCTTAGGTTTGACTAAGCCGGTGCTCTGGCAGGGGCTTACCTCAAAAGGGAAGGCCGTTGAGTTGCATTTCCTGTGTATCAGGTGACCTGATAGAGGTGTTAAAGTGATTTACCATAATTTGGGGATTTAGTATTGTAAAATAAGCATAAAGACAAATAATCAGATGTATACTTTAATGTTAAAGGTGCTCTATTTTTCTGTATGTACAGTAGTGTATTTCCCCAGCCACATGATCATAGCAATAATAAAGGAGGCACATAGTATAGTTGGAGAAGCTGTGGTGGGGTGGGAAGGGGGGACAAAAAAAACAAACAAACGCACTGATGGTTTAACACTAGTTTGAATGCAGTTCCTTTAGAGACTTATTTATTTGCAGGAACAAACGGTGCCTGAATAGTAACAGTATTCTGATTGTTTTTTTCAAGATGCATATGCCTTGTAAATGGCTCACTGAGTAATCCCTTCAAATCTTAGTTCACTTTTGTATAGTTAATGGTCTGCTGAAAAAAAAAGAGTAGGTTTGCTCAATTACTAGAACTTTCACATATTCTGTGAGCCAGCTGAGTCACTTGTACAATGCCAAATTTGTTTATCTTTGTACAGAAGCTTTGATGAAGTGTCTTGTATTTAACACCCTTATTTAAGCTTATTTAACCGGAAGTTGTTAATTTTATAAAATTTGGTTTTATCTGCACTATGATGAGGAAGGTAGTTAGCAGCAAGCCAAGAGAAGACTTGGCTTGCCACAAATAGACCGAGAAGTAGGGCAGGGCAATCGAACGAGTGGATGCTGCTAGAACACGAGGTGTGTGTATTGCTTTACCATTTTGAACTGTTATATTTGAGATGAACATACATTTTGCTTTTTTAATAAATGTTTTTTAAAAGTCCACGGAAATGATGGGTTTGTCATGTGAATGTCAATTTTTATGGTCTAAGAATATCAGCCACCTGAATGTATGTAAATTTATTTCATTTGAGATCTTAATCTGTATTAAAAGCTGTTTAGCTACCCTCCTCCTCTTGAATCCCAAACTGATTAATATTGAGGAATAACTAGTATTTATTAATACTTGTTCTGTTTTGAGGCACTATTTTTATTAGTCTCATTTAATGTTAACACTATCCTTAATAAGCAAATGGTAGGATCTCATTTTACAAATAAGTAAACTAAGACTCAGTTTAAGTCATTAACACAAGACTATCCTTTTAAAAGCATTAACATCTTAGTAAACAAATAATTTGATGTTGCTTACACTAAATTGCTGATAGGACTGGAATAAAATGGTACGTATATGAAAATAACCAGGCCTAGTCATTATAGATTTGAATCAAATGTAAGATAGAAAGAAGATATTAAACAGAGGTCAAAGTGAACAGGGAAGCACGATAAAGTGGAAACTGTATCTAGAATTCACAGGAAATGGGTTTTTATAGACTTCTCCCTAAAAATCAGTCTTTATGGTCTTATAGCAAATGTAGCCATTGATGTCATCCCATGAAACTGCCTTCTATAAAAGACACAGACACCTCAATAACTCACCTAGTGCTATGGATTGTCAATGCCAGGCACTGCTAGGAACAGAAAATTCCCAAGTGACCTAAACCCACCAGACCTGGTAGCCATGAAACTCAGTCTGCTGTAGAATGTCTCTTCAACAGAAGAACAGATGTTCTCTTCGAAATGTGAAAGGAAACATACTTGAGATTTTCTTCCTTAAATAGTTATTACAACAGCCAATGTTTTCCAATAGATACCATGTGCCAGGCACTGTTCTTAATCCTGTAAGGTTGAGAAAAAGCAGGTCACAGGAACATGGAAAATGTGCCAGGTAAAGCAAAGAAGCGAGGAACGTATAGGACCTGGGTTTGACATACTGAAGGAATCTAGGAAAGCAAGCCGTATGGATAATCAGTAGTGGACAAGAAAATGGTTGACAGGAGGTAAATTTGAAAATAGGAGACAAAAGCCTGATCATTCAAGAATTTTAGGCCAAAATGGTGTTAGAGTTTTACTCTCTCACTTCAAGAGAGAGCTATGGAAGCAGGACAGTAGCATAATAATCATATTGTAAAAGCTTTCTTACAGGATGGAACCTAAAGGACAAGACTGTTTTCCACAAATGACAGATAGTATTTTAGGTTTTTGAAATTAACCTGCTCTCGATTTCATTTCCGTTGTGTGTTTTTTTTTTTTTTTGACTACCCATTAAGTTGGAAAATCTATTCTTAGTTTGCAAGCTCTACAGAAACAGGCTATTGACATGGTCTGCCAGCACTTGTTATAAAGCAAAGAGCAATCTAGGTGAGAGATGGGGCTGGCTGGGTCCAAGGGAGATGGCCAAGATGGAGAGAAGTAAAAGGTTTATTCTTGGGGGCATTGTGTTTGTGGAGTTACAGGTTTGATCCAAAGATCAGTCCTAAACTTAAGAGGGAAGAATGGATTGCATGTTCTTCAGATACTTTTTTATAAAGATTTTCTTCAATAAAATGTTAACAGACTGCCCCATTTCCTGGTAAGGGCATGAAATGCAGCACTTCTATAATGCGTGGGAGGAGGTCTTCACATTAAAGAACTACTAAGCTGAGGAAAAGTTGAAAAAAATGAGGGACTCAGCCCCAAACCTAGCTCGATAGAAAACCATCACCTCTTTCAAAGGCACACCTCTGAACAAGACCAGAAGTTATCTCTGAGAAAAACAGATCTCAAGCTCTATGAACAAAAGAATGAATAACCTACCAAGTCTACCTGCAAACGGCGATACCAAAGAACATGGCTAAAATGCGTTTAACTTCAACAACAAGAACTTTCAAACAGATATTTCCAGTCAATGCCAAACACTCGTTGTCATAATTCATGTGACTTTGATCGACCTAGCAGCACGATGAATATTCTTTTAATGACAAAATGTGTCCCTTAAGAAGTAAGCCTGTGACTTGATGTCTGGACTGATTAGAAACTAAAGATTAGAATGTGTCTTCTAAAAATAACTCCACTTAGAGTAATTAATAGCAAGAAGCCTTTTGTATTTTCAAACTAGTCATACCGAATGATGATGTATTTTATGTATGAGGGTAAGAAATAAGTTAATTATCATATTAAATGCCTTTTTATCCTACTGTTCCCTATAACAAAATTGAGATTTGGCATTTAAACTATAACTTCCAAAGAAGAGTGACTGGTACCTAGCAGTATCGACGGGATGCTTTTGCTGTTTGCATTTTCTTGTGCAAAGTTAAGAATTTTGTCCTGTTATCTCAGGGAAGTACAGATATTGATTATAAGCATTATCCAAAAGCCAATCAAACTCATGAAGCCAGAAACATAGCTTGCCGACAGAAGAGGCGGTGAAAACGGGTCCACAGTGGAATAGTTCATTATTACATGTATTTGTGTTTGGGGGGGGGGAACCTAGATGTTTGTGGGGGGTGTGTGTGTGGAGAACCACTTAGACAAGTGACTGGATTCTCTACTGTGGGCAAAGTTGTGAATGTCACCTCTCACAAAGTCAACCCCACTCATTTCCATCCAGATGGAAGATGTGTCACTAGCACCTACTCAGACCTGAGACACCTCTACCATCACAGTCCCATGCTGCCTCACCCAAAAAAGGCATTTGTTACACTCACCTGAAAAAGAAAGAGCCACCATTTTGACTTTTAACCCTCGAAAACTCTGCTCTACAGTGCATTCTGCCTCGTGATGATCCTGTAAGTCGGAGAAGACTGCTCCATACTTCCCAGGGCTAAAGAGCTCTAAAGCAGCAGACTGCCTCATCGTTCTACTGGTTAGCAGGCAGGGCCTTACCCACTGCACTATTAGGAAATCTCCCAAGCCCCTCAGTAATTAACCTAGTGCCTGCTCTTCAGAATTCTCAAGTTGCCAGGGAGGAATGAGGGGGAGGGATAAATAAGGATTTTTACAGACACTTTGCTTCTTTGAAATATTCGTTGAGGAGAAACAAGTTCCACTTCATTTGTGTATGCTAATGAATTTTTTGCTTGCAGATTAAAACCCTGCCCATCCTTAATTCTAGTGTATACATGCCAGGCATATTCATACTCCTTGCAGAAGATAAAATAAGGAGAGTCAAATGGGTTTGATTCGACACCTGTTGAGGCAAGTACGAAGTACCAGGAGGGGAACTAGAACTGGACCTGCCAAAGTCCAAGGAATATATTAAGCTTCTGGCAAATGACCTCTAAATGAGCCCAGAGGCCAAGTAGGAAATAGGCACACACTTGAACCCAAAGAAAATTGTCTTCTCACAAATTTTATAGAAGGCTTAAATGGCCATCACTCCCCAAAACACACATTATTACATTCTTACATTTTTACATACAAGGCGTAGGAAATTTAAAGTTTTTTTTTAAATCACACGAGACCCCACCCAAGTTAATTGTAAAAATAACAAAATACTTCCAAATGCAGTAAGTTCCCCTTTCCCCAGTTTTTTTTTAAACTGACCTGTTTTAATTACTTTAAAACAAAATGAAGCACAACCGTTCATTTCCTTGACCATCTATAACTCAGTTAGATACAAAGCGAGGTGACCGGATTAATTTAACATTGGTAAAGCGGGATACCATTGGGAGTTGGGAGTCGAGAGGCATAGATTCCCTTCCCGTGCTCTCGCCATTTCCTATGTTGTCGTGCATTCTTTCCAGAAATCGGGACTCTTTTTAAGCGCTGCGGGATGCGGGTAAAATTGTTTAAGATCAGGACTCTCCCGCCAAAAGCGGGACATCTGGTCACTTTACTCCAAAGGCTCTCAGACCAGACCCGTCCCCTGCTCCGCTCAGGGAAGACACACGCAGGTGAGTGCTTCAGACTGCGCATAGACATGGCTTCCGGGGGCATACACACATGCCAGGCCTGTTTGTTTCACGGATGTTTAAAATCATTTTGATTTCAGACCCGGGCTTCTTTGATGATACCCAGCTTCAAAAAATTTGCCCTGCCATATGATTTGGAGGAGTTCCTGGTAATTTCATCTTTCTTTGTGACAGCATGAAGTCAAAGCAGCAGTCCGGTTTCTTGGGTAGACGTGAGGAACAGAAGGCACCTGACTGCTGGATGCTGGCTTCTTTCCGAGGTGTGACTTTGCAAGGGTTAAGTCCCACTCAGGTCTCTACAATGATTAGTCCTGGTTCTCTTTCTTAGAAAAGAAAAAGGGAAATGCCCAATGGGCAGAAAAATGGATAAAAGTTGTTTGTTTTGTTTTGGACTGCAGGTCACGTCCCTCCCACCCACCCTCGAAAAAGTCTGGGACGCCCCTGTCATTGGGATAGTAATTCCCAAGCGCTGTCTCCACATGGCTGCGGCCATTGGATCTCTTAGGTCCGTGAGAGCAACAGTCCTAAGGCTCGGGCAACGCCCAAGGGCCCCTCAGTCTCCGCCTGCCCCGCGTCTGGACACAGGGAAACGAGAGGAAAAATTAGATGGAATCCAAGATCCATGACTGGAGTTTGCCAAGTGTCGCGTCCTCTGTAGCAGCCATGTACTAAGGGACTGCTGTGCTTGCCCGCATGGGCTCCCATCCGCTGAGGGTCCTGCGAAGGCTCGTGGACTGGGCCTGGAGCCCGAATGAAAGGAGGGGGTGGTCCCATGGGGTGTATCCTGTGTGGCTCAAACCCTGGGGACAGCGGTGGGGGGGGGGGACGCTGATGGGGGGTGGTGGCGGGAGACAGGGCGATGTTGGCCACAGCTGGAGGGCCACTCCGAGGTAGGCTGAAGGAGTGGGCAGAGGCTGCTTCATCAGCTGGAGGAGGAGGAGGAGGAGCGCCTGGCAGCCCGGGCGCAGGCCGGAGCTTGAATGCAGAGTCTGTGGTTCCATCTTCTTTTCCTTTCCTTGGGCGGCCTGGGATCTGCCCCTTTTCACATTGAGTCTGCGTCCCTTGACAATCAACTTCTTGAAGGACTTCTCCGCTGCTGCATTCCGGGTGGCGCACGGAATGGGGACACGCTGCTGCCTCTGCACGCAGGGACCGACCCGATCCCTCCAGGGCAGTCCAGGTGATTTCTCAGGTGTCCCAGTAATGGTGTCACCTAGACCACCAATAGACAACGTGGTGCAAGTCTTGTCCTCTGGCGCGTCCAGGCGAGGCACAGTTGATGCACACGTTAGAAGCTCATCCGCCACGGGGTCGTTGATGCCCCAACAGAATTTTCAGAGAAGGCCATTGATGCCCCAACAGAATTTTCAGAGAAGGCCATGCCCACACAGAGGTCTCATTGGCTATCACCAGATTGGCAGGCTAGACTCCATGCCTACACTCCCAATCATGAAATTGACAGGAGTACATGACTGCCACAGGTACAAACGTTAG
Source organism: Nesogale talazaci (assembly GCA_004026705.1). NCBI lineage: Eukaryota > Metazoa > Chordata > Mammalia > Afrosoricida > Tenrecidae > Nesogale > Nesogale talazaci. The sequence continues at coordinate 9,408 of PVJH01001831.1, read as the reverse complement.
AATCTATGAATTATGACAATATTTTCACATCTATTTTTATCTGGAACTTGCATAAGGTTTGCAGAGCAGCATTTTTTAAGAACGCATGAAAAATTATGAGCTGCACTATCATGGGAAAAAAAGGGGTAAAGAGGAACTAAAACCAAGGGCTCAAGTAGAAAAATATTTGGAAATGAATATGGCAACATGTGTACAAATATACTTGATACAAATGATGTACTGAGTGTCATAAGAGCTGTAGGAGTGCCCAATAAAATCATTGGGGGGAAAAAAGATACTGAAAAAAAGAGCTGTAAGATACCCCAATAAAATGTTTTAAATAATTACAAAAAAGTAACCGTTGACTGCTGAAGTATAGCTAAGGTATTGAACAACATTAAAGATTAAATTGCCAATGTCCTGGCTCTGGTTAGAAACTGCTCTGTTTTCATAGTTGCTGTTGAAGCCTTCTGTTCATCTAGTGGAAGATGAGCCAGCTGTGTACAGAAGTGGGGGCTGGAGTTGCAGCATTTCAGTAAGTAGACATCCTCGGCTCAACGGGCCATGACTTGGAGAGAAGAACTATAATACGCATCTGCAAATGATGCCCAAGTCTCCTTTAGCAGTATTAATAAAATAAATTTGGCCTGGGTGTCTGGTTCTTTGCCCTTCTTATCCATAACTGGACTCATGGATAGCAAACAAGCCTACTGAAAGTCCCCATTAAATTGGGATGATTAAACATGGTAGTTACGTGCTCCACAAGGATCTGATTAAACACCTTGCAGAAGTCATTACTGAATCCCATCAGGGCCGTGGGCTTGCCAAACAACAGGCTGAACCCTATAAGCCCCACTTCTATGAGTATGAAGATTTAAGAATGGGCTTTCTCTATCCCTTTAAATTAAGTTCTTGAGAATTCAAATAACATCAGAGGAATTGGTACTACCTTATGAAAGTGCAGAAAAAATCAGTGGATTCACCCCTTCAACTTTGACTTGATTTTTGCTATTGTTACTCTTGAAATATATGAAGAGCAATATTATCTTAAAACTGTTTCATTTCTGAATGGTAATGGGAAGGGAATTGGGGAGGAAGAAGCTTGGCAGTGGTCCAATTAATAAGACTGGCATATGCAAGCCACCCTACTTAAGCTAATGCCATCATTAAAATGGGTTTTGAAATTGATTTTTTTTCCAATATAACAAAGCAAAGACACCCCATGGGCCTATTGCTCTGAGAAGTAAAACTGAACTAGACTGGAATATCCTAATTGTTTACCATCTCATCGTTTGAGGATAACTCCTGCCAATAACATTGATCTCCAAATGCAATGTATATTATTTGAAGCTGGATAATACAACAGTGTAAGAAAACGTGTGTCTGTCAGAGCCTCAACCTCCTATCTCCACAGTACCATTTTAGGTACAATTTAAGTTCATTCTCTCTCCGGTGGAGGTGCTGTCTGTGGATTCCGGGTCACTGTGACCCTGTGTGTGTGTGTGTGTGTGTGTGTGTGTGTGTGTGTGTCCAGAGTAGAGCTGCTTCACAGGTTTTTCAGACCTTTTGAAGCAGATGGCCAAGCTTGTCTTCTGAGATACCTCTGGCTCAAATCACCAGCGTTTCAGCTTGGAGTTGAACACTTAACGCTTTGGTCCAGGAATCAAACGTGTCTGTCTGGATACATATTTTACTTATAAAAGTATGTACTGATGTTGATGATTATGTATTTTCAATATTCTTGCTTAGAAATGTTGGCTCACTTGTCACTCTCTGCCATCAAGTCGACTCTGACTCACAGGAACCATGGAAACCAGAGCAGAACTGTCCCTGTGGGTTTCCAAGACTGAACAAGAAGAGAAAGTGCCTCTGCCTCCCATTGGACTGCTGACCTTGTTGCAGCCCAATTCATAACACACTATGCAACTAGTTCTCCTTCCAAAACCCAAATTCACTGCCACTGAGTCCTTTCTGAATCATAGCAATGCTTCGGGACAGAATGGAATGGCCTCTGTTGGTTTCTGCGCCTGTAACTCCTGATAGGTGTAGAATGCCACCTCTTTCTCCCAAGGAGTGCTGGTGGGCTCGAACCACTGACCTTATGGCTTATGGCCAATGCATAAACAGAGTTCCTTTAGGGCTCCTTGGCTCCATTATAATAATAGTTGCCTCTAGTTGTATTTATTCTTCCCTGAGATTTTCTCAGGCATGGCTTTGTTCCTTTCTGAATTACATCTTATGGTGCTCTGTATTATAGACCATCAAATAATCACAAAAATCACCCAGTTACAGCTTCAAAATATATTTGAAACCTGCTAACTTCTCCCCAAATCTACTATCCCCCTTCTTAGCCCAGATTGCCACCATTCTCTTTTGGAGTACAATTTAGGGCCCTGCCTGTCACCTCTTGTCTGATCTTTTTACCCTCTCTCTTTCCACAGAGTGAACTTTTAAAAGTTAACATATGTCCTGCTCATTTTCCTGATTTAAGTGTTTCCCTGTTATTCTTTCAAGAGTGCCCTGAACTCAAAAGCTTCCACCCTCCCTCCTCTGTGCTCCCTGTCACGTGCTCCCCTTCAGCCAGTCCCCCTGTCCTACCTCACGCAGCTTCTATGTCTGCCTGCTGTGCAGCTGTGCACATGATGGTCCCCTCCCCATTTGCACTTAGCCTCATGCTGCTCCGTCTTCAGCTTCAGCCTCACTTCCCCACACACTACCCTCCAAAAAGTTTAGGAACCAAAAAGCTGTTCCTAAACTCCAGACGGAGGTGGTCTCTTGAAAATGAAATCGTTCCCTGTATTTTTAGTTCTACCGCTCTTTCATCATGCTATGAAGTTATGTGCATATACTCTTTTTATAACTCTTTTCTCATCATATGTGCTGCTAAAGTGAGCACGACTCCTCTCCTTATGAACCCCCAAGTTTCATGGGGGCAGATATTGGGTCTCTTGGTCACCATTGTAGGCAATCAAACTACCTAATCAAACTCTTCCCTGGTCATAGCCATCATCTCCCATCAGCAACATCTGCCCAGACCCCATGACAGATCTTGCCTTTTTCCTTCTTAGTGTCCTACTAAGATGAGGAGCAACCATCCAGCATGGAGCATCCGACGTCAAATTGGGATATCAAAAGTTTTCCTTAGATAATCTAACTAGTTAGTCACACAATGGATGTGTCTTGTGGAATTAGTGACGGTTGCATGAGTGAGAAAGTCAAACAGACCGATGGCAGGGAGAAGTGAGGATGAGAGGATAAGGGAGAAAGAACATTTAGTTCTGAGAAGCATTAATAGATTGTGTGTGTGTGTGTGTGTGTGTGAAAGAGAGATAATTTCTAAACCTTTGCATCAGATATTATCTCTCTGCCTATACTTCTTTTGAGCTTCACAAATTGGGAAATCCAGCAGTAACAATAAAAAATAAAAACAATATAAAATGCAAGAATAGAATTACAATACAAAAATACAAATAAAGAGTATGAAAGAAAAGACCGCCATCATATGTCTAAAACTCAGGGAAGAATTTGTTGTCATGGAACAAGTGAGAAATACATAAGCCTAGATCAAATTCAAGTTTGGGTCAAGATAGAGGTCAACTGACCAAGTGTCAAATTAGACCATGTTCAACCCACCATAATCAAATTTACAATAATATATCTGATAGTAAAGCAATTTAAACCCCTTACTTGTGCCTCAAAGGGATCTGCCAGCAACAGTCTAACTGGATACTCTGCAGATGGATTTTGGGCTCTTACAGTTTCCCACAGTCTTCTAAAAGTTGGATGTTCACAATTCAAATTCTGATTCTTTTCTCTTCATCATATTTGAATTTTGCTATTGCCATCTTTGGGTCACACAGGATGATGTGCTTCTTCCAAGTGGACTAGCGATTTCTCCCTTAGATGACTGTTGTTTGAATATAAACCTTTAAGACCCCTAGACACTATTCAGATTGCTAGCCAGGCACCATCTGCTTTTCCCCCCACACTTTATTACAGAGCCTGATCTTCAGTGATCCTTTCATGAAGGCGAGTATCAAGTAGGACCGTGTTATTAGAACGAACTCTTCTTGGATTGGGGCTACAGTTCAATGGGAGCCCAGAATCTACCTGCTTGTCCATACAGGATTTTGGTTTACTTTAGCGGTCATATTATGACAAAAACAAAACGCCACAAGACTAACAATAGCAACAAGCCAGCAAACAAATGGAAAAACATGCAAGCAAACAGGCAGAAGAACAAAGACCCAAAGAGACAAAAGATAAACATTGTCAGTCATTCTCCTGTGATATAGGTGATTTCATTGATACCAGCAGCAAAGTTCCCAATGATACAGAACTCAAGCCACGGTGGATCTGAGCTGTCCATGTGAGTACAGTGCTGCCATGAGCCACACCCAGTGAGCTATGGCCCTGCACACTTCCAGCTCTCTATGGACTGAGCTCTGTTTACACTGAGCATGGGGATATGGGGAAAACTTCCCCGGTGTCAATTCTTTCAAGGGCAGATCCCTGCCCGACAGTTTAAAACCTGTCATATCCTAAGTGGAAGGAGGATGTTTCGGGGGTGATGATGACAACAGGTGTGCAAATGTGGTATACATACAATTGATGTGTATATTGATCGTGCTGGGAGTTGTATGAGCCACCAATAGAATGATTTATATAAAAAAGAACCTCAATAAAATGATCTTTAAAAAAAAGAAAAACATATACTAACTTAAAACAGCTATAATACAGTTATAGAAAAAGGAAAAAAAAAAACCTGTCAATCAATGCAGGGGTAGCATGAAGGTACTAAGTATTATTGTTCAACAAGTCCACATGGAAGAATCACGCCAATCTGTGTGATTATGAGTTGTTGATGGGATCAGGTAACAGGCAACAGAAGAACCCCCCCCCCAAAAAAAAAAAGAAATATTGTCAAGAACCACAGTGGGTCAGAGCAGAGGCCCCAAATCTGTCTATAGACAATGGGAAATCTCCTCATGGAAGAGTCACAAGGAAGGGTTGAGTCAACCAGGGTGCAATATAGCAACAATAAAACACAATATTTCTCTGGTTTTGGAGGATTCCTCATCCCCCACTACCATGACCCCAGTCTTGCTTTTCAGTTCTATCCCATAACATGTGCACTGGCACAGATAAGAGCTCATGACACACAGAATTCAGTTCAGAAATGGGAGTAGTAAAACCAGGAGGGTGGGAGGAGGAAGGGGGAATGATTGCAATGATCAAGCATGACAACTCCACCCCCGCATGGGACCAACAACAAACGTGGGTGAAGGCAGACAGCAGTCCGTGTAAGATATGAAAATTATAATAATCTATAATTTAGTAAGGGGTTGTGAAGGGGAAGGGGTAAGGGGAGAAGGAGAGGAAAAAAACTGTTCAAATATAAGGTAAATGTTTAGAAAAAGATGATGGCACCATATGTACAAATATTCTTGATACCATTGATGTATGGATTTTATAAGAACTGTAAGAACCCCAATAAAATGATCTTTTAAAAAAAGAAGCAATAGGCTGAGCCCTGGTGGCATAAGTGGTTGGTTGCAGGACTGCGGCCCGCAGGCTTGGCGGTTCAAATCCAGTGGCGGCTCTCAGGAGCAGCACTGCGTAGCACCCATGACCACCAGAGGCAGAGATGACCCTCCCCCCCCCCAAAAAAACAAACAAAAACAAACAAAAAAACCCTCATTCTTGTAGCATAGTTCTGTGTACCTATTTTGATACTCTTATTTGCATATCTGTAGAAAATAATAAACTAACATTTAGGATATACTTTTCTATACTTAAAATGGTCATTAGGACAGTCAATCAGTCATTAATTTATTCGAATCTCACTACTGGTCTTAACCAAATATATACTTAATCCATTTATAGAAATTTCACTTATTCATAGCTTTTAAAAGTTGCTTTATATGCCTCTTCTGCCCACCCCCACCCCAATCATGCAAAAATATTCAATTGTTCTCATCCTCTAGAAATATCATTTGGTCTTTCTCATTTTATCTGTCAGTGTCTTTCATTACAGGAGTTGATTTCCAATGCTGACCTGTCTAAGCATTCTTGAGAGGAATCCCATTAGACCATGAAACAATGGCCAAAACTTGAAGGAACAGTTGTTTTTTCGGGTCTTACAAATTTCCTGTCAATGTATCTTAGCACTTTTCTATAGCTCCTTTTAGTGGAACATATTTTAGTTTTCTTCTCTGATATGTTACATAGGTTTCTCCTTTTGCATGTTTTACTGTATTACATATGTTCTCCTAGAATATTTTGGGGTCTTTTTCAGAGTCACATAGAGTCAAAAACAGTTTTTGAGATCTTTTGGCTCGAAACACACCCCACCCCAAACCAAACTCATGCCATTTAATCAATTCCAACTCATCGTTTCGGGGACTGTAAATTTTTACAGGAGTAGATAGCCTCATCTTTCTCCCATGGTACGGTTACTTGGTATAAACCTCTGGCATTGCTGGATTTGAACCGTCAGCCATGTGGGCTGCAGTCCCACACACAACCACTATGCCACCAGGGCTCAACCTCCATAAGGCTATTTTTGACGTGTGAAGGTAAAAGAGTCAAGGCACAGTGGCTAGTTTGACTACATCAGAATGGCTTTCATACCTATGCAACAATAGCGACATTGATAGATATCTGAAAATTCATACCTATTTACAACATATGGCTTGTTTTTCATATTCAAATTCACCATCTACTTGTGGACCCTTTGCTGATACTCTATGACCTAAATAGATGAAGGCACTTCCTAAAATCATCCTATTCACTTTATTTTCCATTGCCTTCCTTTGAACCTGTAGATAAATACTAGACTCCAGGTCTCCTAGTATGACTTCCTCAAAGGTTAGCATCTTTGTTGAAGGTCTTCTGTGCTTTCCTAGGAGCCCAGAGTGTGCCTGGCACACTCATCTGAGGGCATGAGCTCCACGATCTCGGCACTCTGCCTTTTCATCGAAAGACGGAAACCAACACAGTGGAGAAGCTATCAGTCTCTAAAACTAAGTTTCACTTACACTTGTAACTATGTATTTGCATTGTTCACTTTTCTTCACTCAACCTTTTCTCATAAAATACAATGTATGACTATTTAAGGATAGCAAAAGGGGGAGTTTCTCTTACACAATCATCTTGTGCGGGGACATGGAGCCCTCTTTGAATTGCGAGTGGCCAATTACTGAAGGATATGAGGATGAAGGCGGCTCTCTCCTCAGGATTTTAATGAAGGTTATTTCGTACCAGTTGGGAAACCTTCCTGTGCTAGTCGGGACTGAGGCGCCCCATAAACACAATGATAAATTTCTGTGGCCTCAATTTGCTGAGCCTAGCATATTTCTCCAACATAACAAAAGTGGCTAAGTATCACACCCAGCTGTGGCCTTTGCTTACTGCTGGAGCGATACAGTAGGGACATTATTCATCCCTTAGCACAGGAGTTATTAAAACATCCCACAAGACAGTAAATTACATAAAGCAGGTGTCTGCAAAAGATGACTCAACATTCCACCACCAAATATGATGATCTGGTAACAACCTCTCTTTTCTGGAAGCTTAATTTATTTCTCATCTCTCAATTAAAATGAGGCTCTAGGTGGAAAGTATATCAGTGGGCAGGCCTAATAGTCCATGCAAAATAATGGGTAATAACCTCACTCACTCTGCTGCGTTTTGTTGTGATAAGCACAGTAATTAGTAATTAAGCAGCAAATTTCTCTCAACCTCAGTCTATCAAATAGCCCTTTAGTAGATTGCTTTTAGGATTTAGAATCATAAGCACTACAAGATCCTATGATGAACTCTAAAGCCAGCTGCCAAGTAGGTCCATTGAGACTGTGCTGGCCCCAGTGTGTTGGATTCAAAGGCTGTGTCACAGGCTTTCAATGTCTGAAGGATTTTTTTCAAATACCAGTCACTAGATCTTTCTTTCAAGATAATTCTGGGTGGATTCAACCTCCAAACTCTCATTGGGCCCAAGGCTGGCATCGCAGAGGGATTCTCCCGGACCAGAGAGCGGTAGGAGAATGGTTTGGTGCAGACAGTAAACCTCGGTCAGGTTCTTCTGCTCGATGAACACAGAAATGTTGCCCTGAGTCTATTTGTCATCTGGCCAGAAGGTGAGTCCCTGGAAACCTGTCTGCTCCTAAGCCCTTTTCAGAAAATTTTAATTAAACATAGTTTAGTTTTTTCTTGTCATAGAGTGCTTTTCCACACAAGGAGACCTCTGCTAATGTTATTTTTCACGTGGTACAGCATCTGATTTTGAATGCACACATTTTATTGATGAAAGTACATTGTGTCTTAAAAGAAAAAAACTCCTGATCTAATAAAATGCTGTCATTTTCGAGGTAGGCATGAAACCTTGTACTGGTCCAAGAACATACAACACATTATTTATGGCAGAAGTAAAATTAGAATCACTATCTCCAGTCACAAAGAGCAGTTTGATTTTTATATCTTCGCTCTTCTTTTTGCCTCATTACTTCTCTACCTGCAATGGTTTGCATACATCAGACTCTTCTCAATGCTCCAATTCATGTTGTTCTCTCTCTTTGTGAGGGGCCCCCTCACCACACAGAGAACAGTGACAAAGAAGCTTGCATGAATATCCTTGCTATCCTCCCAACACATGCTGGGCACATGGTAGCCAAATCCATGGACTTGACCGAGAAAAGGAAGATGGGCCATGAATGAAATTAAAATAGAGGAGAATTCAACCCGATGCTCCAAGGTGTGAATACAACATATTGGCATGAAGTAGGAAACCAGTAGAGACTCCTGAGGGGCTGGCCCCAATCCCAACTCCATGGACAGCTGACTCCCCCTAGAAGAATTCACTTCAGAGGACATCACTGAAGCTACATCTCAGGGAATGGGACATGTCTGATCAAAGCACAAGGGGGGGGGGGTGGTAAATGAAGGGGGAGGACGAGAGAGTGGTGTGCATCCTGGCCCACCAAGCCTTGAAGACGATATCCCTGCTCAGAGCAGCCAATCCAGAGAAGGCCAGCCTCGCTATGAGACACGGCCTCCCTCACTGACCTATAGCCCTACAGGTGACAACACTGCAGACGCAGTGTGGGAATTGCGCCCGATTGGACCCCTTTCACACTGAGGCAAAACTCTAAGGTCGTGCAATAAAACAGCAAGGGGGGCAAGGCAAGGAAGTTCTGAAGAAGTACCAAAAGTAGACTCTGGACTCAGAGCGTGGCACCCCATTAGCCTCTACCAGCAAGTAATCCTAAAGGCCAACAAACAGTCGTTTAACTGTTTACAGTTTCTTTTGGGGGGGGGGGGCATCACTGCTCTCTGGTGGTGGGAGTAGGAGGCCCAGCCCCACTGCTGGAATTGAACTTCCATCCCAGTGGGCCGCAGTCCCGCGCACAACCACTACGCCACCGGGGCTCA